>JAYMSW010001095.1:0-17973 GCA_036897725.1 Erodium texanum | reverse complement strand
CTTGCCTCGTTTTTTGAGTTTCAGGGGTGTGGGAGGTGTTTCCTGTCGAGCCGCCGCCGAAGAGTACGAAGCCGCCGCCGAGACCATGATCTTCTCTCTCCATGCCGTGAATGACTTTCTCTCGTTAGACAGAAATCTCGAAGGCATATCTGATCTCTTCTCAAAAGTTCACTGAGTGAATGAGTGTAGAGTGAGTTTTGATAGTGAGTGTATATATAGGGTTAATTTTTTTTTGTTACTTGATTTTCAAGAAATCAATCTGTTAAGTTCTATAATTTCCTATTTCCTTTCCTTTTCTTCTCTGTACTTTTTCAACTTGGTTTAGGAAACTTTTAAATATAAACAAAAAAATGTATACGAATTCACAAAATTACAGTCTCTACTTTCCTAAATTTCCTTCCATTATCTGTACTTTTTCCACTTGGGTTAGTAAACTTCAAAATTTTAAAATAATGCATTCGTATTTACTAAAATTTAAGATTAAAATAACAACGCATCAGAGCTTGAGAAATATGCCAAATGGTAAAGAAACTTGTCCCAGAAATATAAGTAATCTATAACTGAAACTATACAAAATTGGATACAATCTGGAGATCATACAAATCCTCCCTGACATTCCCTAAACTTAGTGTTGGTTTTGCATATATTGTACACTACAACTACAAGATCCTATTTGGCTTCAGGAAACAATTTTAACCAGAGTAGTATTGCCAGCCGATTGCTATGCCTACGACGAGTGTGAATTTGAATAAGAATTTGAAATTGATCGATGATGGAGTTATTGAGGATGTGCTTGGGGACGGTGATGGAGGTTTCCATTCTCTTCCTCTGAGCTTTGCAGACAACTTCGATAGCAGCTGATGAAGCTTGCCTTGTTTCTTGGCAGCTGCTGCAAGGAGGAGAAAAACATGCACAAATGTTATTATAAATGCATCTATCGATCTATTTCATGTCAATGCCATACATAAGTTTTTTTTTTGTGCATATGCCATTGGTAATTACTACACGAGCAGACGTTCTAAGATGACACTTCACAGTATCGAATCGATTTTTACACTTCGAAACTGTGTGACATTTATGAGTTTCATTTGTAATAGTCTAACATGATTTTACTACCACACATACTAGTTCACTTAATGCTATATGTTTAGGGGTTATTACAGTTCACTACCATGTAACTTCAAGCGATTTTCAATTTGCTACTTTGTACCTTACATCGTATCAATTCACCACGATGAACTTTGTTTTTTGTTTAAATTTATCCTCATTTGAAGTTTAACGATGAAAATGCCCCTTATATATGAAAAACAAAGTTAATTTAAAAATAAAAAGTTGTAAAAGAAAAACACCATAGAGTCTTCTTAATTTAAGATTTGCATTTTATATAGTTTTTTTATTTTTTAATGAAGGGCATTTTCATCATTAAACCCCAAATTAAGGTAAATTGAAACAAAAACAAAGTTCAGTACATGGTAGTGAATCAAAAATCACGCTAAGTATAGGGTAGTGAACTGTAATTAGTTTCAAAATTAATTTCAAAGTTCATCGGATTACCTTCTTTTCTTAGACTCCTTTCCTCTGCAGCAACACGCTTCCTTAGCACATTGAGCAAAGATCCAAAATACAATGCAAAAACCGTACATGTAATAGTTATGACATTGTAAGGCATGCTGAAGTCAGGAGTTGTCAAAGGTACGAGTAAAACTTCTGAGTAAGACAGAACAGGACTCTTTGCCTGCACCATGTATTGAAACAGTTGATCAAATTTAATACAATAAACCCATCACGAGCCATAATTAAATTGAAATCATAGGTCTGTTACCTGAAATTTAGAAAGCATGGGTGATCTGTATAAAGGGTCGTCGTCAAAATCCAAGCTTGCTTGGAAGTTGGGATAGCTTATTACAGCTGAAGGAATGTCAAATCCCTGATTAGCATCAGGAGGATACTCATCGATATGCAGAAAGCCCTATGATAAAAAACAATTAGTAACACAATTGAATTCATAAACCTTGCCTTATAATATGATAATGTTATAATCAAAATTGAAGGCCATACCTTATCAAACTCCAAAGTCAAAGCAGCGGACTTCATGGTGCATGGAAGTTTCAGGACCATCTCCATCACCCCAGGAGACACCTTGTCCTCAGAAGGTGAAACACGTATCTTCTCCATGACCTTTGTGATTGCATGAGGTTGTTCATCAATGAAGACTCGAATGGTGTGAAAATATACCTTAATGTACCAAGGCACAACTTGGAAAATAACAACTTGTAGATGACTCTTATCATCACTAACATTGGTGAATCCCTCTCTTATTGCTGGAGATTTTAAGGAAATGGCAATAGTGCCCCTTTCGTTTCCACTTCCCATTAAGAACCTACTAGCACGTAGCGGTGCTTGTGGAGACAACCACAGTACAGGAGACTTCCAGGTGAGCCCCAAGTCCAGTGGTTCTGAGTTACTGTACTTCTCGACGAGAAATTCATAAAGAAGGGAACTGTTCAAATGTGGGTTATTCGCTTCTTTAAATACTTTATCGGGTTTGACTGATAACTCAAAACCAAGGTTGCTCCAAAAATCTTCTAAGGCTACATCATCAGCTGCATAATCGTCTTGTAAGGCCAATTCGGTGACAAGACCACTCTCAAGTTGAAGGTAAACTTTACTAGATTTGGCAACAACACATTTACCATTGACTGTCCTTCCAAAAATCGAACTCATAGACCAGCTCGGTTGTAGCTGTGGTTCATAAGTTATGAAACTCCTCTTACTAGAAGGCTGAAGAACGATTGTAAGTGTTTGTTCAAGTACAATGCCTGAGTGCGCCAACTCTGGCCCAAACTCATTTGAGGTCAGGTGTAAACGCTGGGAATGGTAAAATCCTCTGTAAATAGATGGTCTGTCAAGTAATGCAGAAAGCCCAGCTTTGTCTCGACAAGGAAGAAGCTTCAACCATGGAGTTAAATTTTCGGTGCAAACAGCTTCACGTGGCAAAGTTCCATACCTCAGACTGCCAGAAGCAGGTGGGAAGGCCCAGTCAGGAGCAGAATAGGCTGTGGAAGACTCTAGAAAGTTGACTGAAGCACAGAAAAGACCAGAGAGAGTGTTGGTCAGATTCTTCCATAAAGCATCGACCTGATCTTGTGGAGCATCAAAGACAGCCCACAACTCAACTCCAGGAGGTTTTGCGTTGATGCTAGATATGGGATCGAAGCCGCCCCAGCGTTCATAGTCCCAACGACCTTGTGTGAAAGATAATTCCATTTCCTTTATTTGATATTTCCTAACCTGTCCAAAGAAAAGGTTTAGGACACGATCACAACTTAATTTCTTTAGTTTATAAGAGAACAGGATGAACAAAAAGGGAAAGTGAAGAAAAGTTGAGCTTAATGCAAATAAAGGAACTGAAAAGGATGGAGCTTTCCAGTTTCATGAAAACTTCTTCAATATGGGTTGAGATGGAAGAGATAAATAGGAGTTCCCAGATACATATTGGCGGATTTCAAAGACATAAGATTATGCATCAAAGGATTATTATAAATGTAACCTAATTTTTCAATTTCAGTTCCAATTCATCACCATTGGTTATATCTCCTACCAAATGTAAGCCTTTCCAAAGCTGGATAAGTTTCTAGTACAGAGATAAGGAAAGACAATTTTCCAGAGGCCCTTTGAACATACCATTACACAAGAGTTTCCAAATGAAGTCACCATAAGTAACCTTCTGACCTTTGAACTTCTGTACATCTAATCTATTGTGTTTTCTATATGCTCTAGAAGGCCTTGCAAGTCTCAAACTTGTTCCATCGTCTTTAGAATGATATTTTTAAGCTGAAACCTAAAGACTATACTTAAGAGGATTGTGTAAACTGATTTTAAAGCGACACAATCACACTGGCTACAAGATACGTTTTTAACCAATGGGTTTAGGTTCTTGTAGATATAATGAATCCCTCGGGATCACTTAAAGAGCTTTAGAGGTTCAGTATCAAAAAGATCGGCCATGGATGTCAAAGGTGTAATTGTGAAGGAACATGATACGATGATGTGCTGACTATAAGCTGATCCTAAGCTAAATATAACAAGAACCTTGTTTCATGGTACCAGAACCAATCTCTAAACCATCAACCTAGAATTATCAACAGCAATATAGTACAACATTTTTCCATGACTAAAAGCTACAAATCAAAGCTCCAGATCTTAATTTTGAATAATTATCAAAGCAACCAACAATAAAATAGAAACCCAACTCAGCTCAGAGTCTCCAATTACACCAAACAGAAGATCTAAACACCATTTTACCTAAACATTGACAAATTTCACCGTAATTGGAACGAAAAGGAAGTGAAAGAGATGATAAATTAGATACCAGCTGAGAGATGGCTTTGGGGAAGAGGTGGTGGTGGCGCCCATTGGAGGAGGAAGGCGGAGCTCTGCACTCAAACAGGAAATGGGTCAAAACTTTCCGATCTGGAAGCGGCTTAAACAGCAACTCCTCCGTGAACTCCTCTTCTCCGACCGCCGATCCGAGCCCGATTGGCTCGGAGGAAAACGTCAAGGAAAGCACAAGAAAGAGGCCGAAAATCGAACGCAGAGTAAAACCCATCGATTAATTCAACGAGAAAATCCGTATTCGCTACCTTCTACGAGATGAGACTGAGAAAAAGACCGCCATGAGAACACCGTTCTGGAGCTCTGCCTCTCTTCACAGAGTTGCAGCAAAGCAATGGCGAGAATCGCTCGGGTTGAACTCTTTGGGCTGGGCTGGATTGGGCTTACTGGACCCATTGTATTGTAAGCCCCAAAGTTCCTTATTGTTAAAACTGGCCCATTTTTATAGTAAGCCCAAAATCTCCTTAGTGGCTCGTTATAAATTTTTACATAATGTCTAAATTAAAATATATTTCTCTTAGTCACGCGAGGTCAAATTTTGGTGTACAGAATAATATTATTATTTAATTTTTTTTTGATATTTACAGTTATTTGGGTTGAGTTATACTCATTCAAAACTGATTGCAAAAATTGATATTCACACCAAGTTTTAAATATGTAATGCAACCGTAGAATCCATAATGTTATTTTCAAATTTATAACAAATAAATCATTACTATTTTGATATGTGAATTTCTAACTAAGAACACAAAATTCGTCTAAATGCAAAAAAAAAAATGCATAATGTATACGCAATATATCGTTTTAATCCCTACACGATATAAGAAGTGATTATTTTTATTATTATTATTTTATTACACAACAAAGATACGTACAGCATGGTACATATGTAACTTTATAATATTTGTTTATATGATTTTCACATGTACTTATTATATACATCATGGTACATATGTAGCTTTATGATGAATTGTTCAATTCGCACTCTTTGAATTTCGAAGCGTCGCTCTGCTTGCAATAGTCATAGAACATGTACTTCTCTCTAATTTCATCATGTGCCTTTTGTTGGTTTTGGTCGAGTTGTGTGAACTTCTCTCCGTTCCACCACAGCTTGGGGTCATAACAATGGCTGTTGTCGGCATTGTCCTTGTACTCGCACCCGTCGATCTCGAACCCTTGGTAATATGCTTCCCACGATGGCCCGTTCGTCCAGTTCACGGGCGGGCCTCCAGACTCCCAAGGGGTGGCGTCCCATATGCTCGCCCTGGTCTTCATCCAGTTTGTCGAGTACCTCCCCCCATCTTTCGTGAAGTTCTTGAATACTCGGATGGGTATCTCGTCAATGAAAAACCTGAACGAAGGAAATATGTTTGAGAAAATGTCAAGTTGTGTAACGGGTTGACGTTTATAGACATCATGGTTAGTACAGTGGTTTACAATGGGCCCACTCATGTCCTTTGGTAAGTATCTTGGGGCTTCTAGTCTCATTCTACATGTAAAGTCTTATATAATGTGGATCCTCTTTATAAGTTTGTATATAGAGAAGGTTTTTAAGCGTATGTGGATTATCTCACTTCAGTACGCATGTGATGGATTGAGGGGTGTTTGCATCCCACATCCACCCGCCCTGTACGTGAGGAGAAGTGCTAGCATTTCACATCTCTTTGACATGCATGTGAGGAGAGGCGTCAACACATGTGAATCCTCTCGATCTGATTTGCATGTGGGAAGAGTGTTATCGTCCCACACCAACTCGACCTGGTGTTGGCGTATGTGAATCCCTTTAGTCTGGTCTACACGTGAGGAAGTGTGTTAACGTATGTAGATGCCCTGGATATATTTTACATCTAAAGTCACGATCCGTTTAAACTTTAAGGTAGCCCGGGCTTCAATAAGATGAACATCCCTAACGAGTTTTCTACCAGATAGTTAACGACCAGCGATAGTATATAAAAGGAAGAAGAAAAATGCTTACACTATATGATGTTGGTTCCAAAGTACGGTGTAATTATGAAACTCGGTCGTAGGATCGAACCAACCAAGCTTGATCTTCTGCTCTCTAAAACCAGTATCCATTAAAAATAAATTGGTTTGCAACACCCAAGGTGTCGTGTTGGCCCCCAAAAACTCGAAGTCAAGCTCGTCGTGATTCCTATTTGGCTCATTGGAATAGAGCGAATGTAACTAAAAATAGACAACATCCGAAATAAGAAATAACACCAAATTATTACACTCACAAAGCTATTTTTTTTAGTAACAAGACATTACGTAAAAAGATATGACAATTCCTGTCGTGTCCTTCTTCGCCGGAACCTTCATCCTCATCCGAAAAAACCCAGACACGTACCTCATTTTCGATTCAAATCCCGACCCTACAAAAAGAACATTAATTTATTCAAAATAACATAGTTACAAAGAACCCTAACATTAACCACAAACCTGAATTACGATCGATCTTCAGTTCAACTGTATCAACGTTGCCTTCGTTTATGACTTTCAAATGATCAGCTCCCCATGTAATATCGTAGGTTTCGTCGAATTTGACGCCTGTTACTCCATCGGAGAGCATTGTAACAACAATGATAAGGAGGGCAATTAAACTAAAAAAAAAGGATACAAATTAGTGTACACTTAAGGTAAAAAAACAAAGTTAAAGTATTGAGATTATGAACAATGTTACCAAACCTTATTTGTTTCATTGCCATGGTTGAAGATCGGTGAAAACCTATGATTAGTTATGTTTTTTCCTAATGAATTCTCCGTGAAATGGTAATTATATTTATAGATGTAAATGGTGGGATAAAAATGGATAATTAGTTTGTGTTGTTCTGGAAATGTGAGGTGTTTAGCAAATCTACCCTATCCGCAGACTTGGAAACACCTATAATAATCTTACTTATTTTATCATTTTTGATAAAAATAACAATTTTATTTGGACTATATGTTTTAAAAGCTTATTTCGTAAATGAATAAAATAAATTTTATTTTGGTAGTTGTAACAAAGAAACAAAAAATATTTGAGATTCTATCAAAAAAATATATTTGAGATGAAGAAACTATGTATATAAGAATAAGAAATATTAAAGAGAGCTCCAATGTGTTTAAAAAAAAAAAGAGAGAGAGCTCCAATGCCGATTTAAACAATTTTTTTTACTTGACAAGAAATTAAAAAATTTGGCTTTTTTTAAGGAATAATTATGGTTTTAGGTTTTGAAAGAAAATGCAAGTTTATTTCGAAAAAAAGAAAAGAAAATGCAAGTTTATAGACAAAATTAGTAATGACTATTAGTTGCCAAAATCAAAACTTAGAGATGAAAGTGTTGTGACTATCATAGTAATCATTTTACTTAATAAAATAGAGTAACATGAAAAGGTTGGAACAAAAACTATATATATATTATGTGTGTTTTTTATAACAAAGTTTTCAATAGTTTATATGTTTTCAAACTTAAATCTTGAAGCTTGACTTCACTAGAAAATTAATCTCATTTGTTATAATTACAATCAAATGACCTATATATGATTAGTTTCTGATTTTCGTATCTAATTTTTCAATCTATGGATTTTCACTTGGGTGTTCCTCACTAAAATTAAATGGTTGGAATAAAAACTATAAATCATACATGTTCATTATATTGAAGTTTTCAATAGTTTATATGTTTTCATACTCAAGTATTTCAAAAAAAAAAAAAATACTTGAGTTTAGAATTTGTCAAAAAAAAAAATACTCAAGGTTAGAAACTTACAAAGTTGTAAACTTTAGTTCAACAACTTAATCTCTGCCATTATATAATTATAATACAATGACTACTAAAATTAGTTTCTAATTTTCAAATTTAATTTTTTTAACTTTAGATTTTCACTTAAGTGCCCCTCATTAAACGTATATAAAGAAAAGCAGTGTTTATCAAAACCTTTAAAATCTTGATTAAGAGTCAAAACTAAACAAGTAATATATGTGGAATGCAGAACCATAATTATTATTAAACTCCATCTAATAACAAGCCAACAAATTATTGTTCCATAATTTCTATTTTCTGTTGAGCGCATCTGCTTATCTTGCCTACCCCAAAACCTTATTAACCCTAATCCTATGGCTCAACATTTATATTTAGTAAAACCATAACTAACACTATATCTAAAACACTATAAAGTTACTGAAAACATTCCGGAGGAGGAATAGGATATCTAGGCCTATCCGTACAATAATCATAGTTGATATAATTTATTTTCACGTTATCGTACTCTCTTTGTTGATCGTCGTTTAGCCTCCAGTATTTTTCCGAATTCCACCAGTATTGCGAAGAGTGACACTTAGGGTCAATGTTTTCGCTATTAGGGTTTGTAACGCAACCGTTGATATCGAACGCTTGAAAGTATGCCCTGAACGGCGCGTAGTTCCAGTCGATTTTTGTTTGTCCTCCGTCCGTGGCCCAGCTGCTTCCGTCCCACAAGCTTCCTTCAATGCGCATTGGCTGTATCGGGTAGCTCTCTGGAGCATACGCAATGTTCGGATGAACCCTAATCGGGATGTTATCCACGAAAAACCTACGTACGTTGGAAAAAAAATACAATAAACGCGATAAATGATGTGATTTATCATGTTACATTAACGTAAAAAAATAACGTGTGTATTATCTGAATGTATACTCACACGATTTGATGTTCGTTCCAGAGAATCTGATAGTTGTGGAAGTCCAATGTGGGATCGAACCATAGTCTCAAGCGTTGCTCCCGATCTCCTCGACCGTTGGCGAAAACATTGGTTTGTAATGTGTAGGGCTTTCCTTCTACATTCCCTAAGAACTCAAAGTCTAACTCGTCATGTTTCTTACTGCTTGAACTTAACTGCATCGTCGATTAATCGTGTCAGCTCGATAAATGAAGTTTCTAGTATAATGAGAAAAAAATTAATGTAATTAAGTAACAAGATTATTAGCACGTGTGATATTGTTAAGTTTGGAGTGAATAAATATATAATTATTTACATAAAATGCAGTAACAACTCCCGCGGAATTTCTGTCGGGTAGCTTTAACCTCATATGGAAGAAACCTGAACCATAACTTTGCTTTGATTGAAACCCAGAACCTGTAACATATTTAAAAACTAATTATAGACTTTATTACCATAATTAAAAATAAATAAAGTCAAGTATTTATTTTGAGATAAATGAGAACCATATTATTACAAATTCGCAAGAAAAGATAATATACAAAAGCAATAACCACGACAAAATTAACAAAAAAAACACGACATAGAGTTACGTGATATGTTTATGTATGATTAACATTTACACGAATCGTAACTCTAAAAGTTTTCGAATCAATAGATAGGTTCAGACTGAATCAAGATACATTCTAACAAAACCTTGATCACAATTCGTGTAAGAAACAAATGAATCCATATATACTGATGGAATATAAAGACAGTGTAATCGTTTCATAACAAAACGGGTTATTATAAACACGCTCACACCATCCTTGTAATCGAAATTAATTACCCGAAGAAGCATCCATGGAGAGCTGAACTTGGTTTCCTTGATCCCAAACATGATCAAAACCCCAAGAAACACCATACCCATCATCGAAACTAATGTCTCCTACGATATATTCGATCGTGGAGGCAAGAACAAGACATGCAAGAAGAGCAAATAGTGAAGATTTGGAGCCCATATTTGCAAAATATATATTGTGTAAACAACAAGCTAGCTTCAAGTGTGGAAATTTGGATTATATATAGAGAAGTGAGAGTAGCAAGAAATGTGGAGGCGATAAGGTTGTGAATGGGCATCAAATCCATGAATGGCGAAGGATTGAAATTACCAACACGCCATTGATTTCTCTCTCTGTAACCAACCCATCAAACTTTTCGAGTCGTAGAATTAGGAGTTTCGATTCCATATCCTACGGAAACATATCAATGATTATGTGCATTTTATTTATTTATTTAGGTCTTGTTTGTGGTGAGTCGATAAATATATTAGAGATAGTGATAAAAAAAAAAAATGTTTTCATATTTCGTGTTTAGTAAATTGATGTCTTTATGTTTCAGACATAAACAATATAAATGGAGTCTCTCAGCATCACTTATCAATTCGGTGCATTGTTAGTCAAAATGACGGAAAAGTGACAAAAGCCGTTACATGATGGTCATGTGCCAATTTCCGAAAATTCTCATATTAATTTCGCAACACATGAAGACATTTTTTTTATATAAAGGATAATGGAGAAAACTCGGTTTATGCGTTTATTTCTTTCTAATGAAAAAATATATATAATGGAGAAAAAAATGTCTTCAAGTCTGATGTTTCTCAATCAGCTTGTATAAGGTATTTTTGTCTTTTGATCGTAAATTTGACTCCATAGGTAATGCATTGAACTGTTACTTTGGGACACTTGACTTGAACGGTTCGAAGTATGAAAATATCAATTTGCTCGAACATAAAATATAGAAGTAATTTTCTTTTCCTCATTATCTGAATATACTATAATAATATACACTTAAAATTACATATAGTCTTGATCAAACTAGTGTATGTTGTTCCTTTTCAAATTTTTGGTTTGCTTATAGTTTGGGATCCATCGTACTTGTTACACAAATATGTAAATTCATTTGTTCATTAAGAAATTGAATGTTTCTTAATGAGCTTGTTAGGTTTTTTTTTTTTTTGAAACGAGAACGATTTCATTAGAAGGATGATATTGTCGTAATAGAAAGAGATTGTATCTAATAGAAATTACATCCGACTAAATAGGTCATGTTAGACTATGACTCACAAATGTCAAGAGCTTACAAAGAAAGCAATGTCAAAAAATGATCAATGACCTATGCACAGAGGTCAATCCAAATATCAACAAAACGATATCAAACCAATCAGACGACGCCGTCTTAAAACCACAATAACTGTGGAGCCAAATAACGCAATAAATACGTGCCTAAAATCAGACTGAGCTGACACCTTATTGACTAACACAATAAAAAAAAACCAACATATTGAACCTTGTAGATTTTATTTGATGATTCTTCAAAGTACTGTGATTTATGGAGAATATCTACACATAATATAGGTGTTTTACATCCATTTTTTCAAACACACTTGGTTCTGGATTGAAAAGTCCAAAATACCCTTAAAAGACTTCCAAATTTTCACAAGCCTACCACTCAATGGATGCTATTTTATCTTCTCTTCTTTTCAGCTTCTACTGCCGGAATATTCTAATTTTCCGGCGAAATAATAAGATCAAACATTTCTAGTTTCTTCCTTTTTCACCTTGAGTTAGCTGACATCAGTTGTATCTTTGAAGTATTTTTTTAAGAACAAAATTGTACTTCAAAGTCCCACAGCTATATGTTACTGTCTAAAATTTATTCAAATTTTACATTCGAAACAACATCAAAGCTCAATTATATACTCTTTATGTTATGATGGATCGTTTGTGAATTGAATTTTTATGTTTCTAGTTAGTGTCATTTGAATTTAGGGAAAAAATATATAAAGCATCGGTGAACTAACCTGTCTTTTTGAAGAGTAACGGTGTTTTTAGGTCGTCAGCAAAAACCAACGGTGAACAAATTTTCCGTCTGTAAAGTGACTAACACTGTTAGTTTTTTTTAATGAAATGAAATGACCATTCTACCCCCAATTTAAGGGTAGGGTTTTAGGATTTGTTTCAGGAGATATGGTGTTTTAAGGTTTATATTTGGAGAGAGTAGCGTAAGGTTCGTTATTTGGGGTTTGAATAGTTTAGGGTTTACTTTCGGGGAGGGGTTTTTCGAAAAAAAATTGTTTGAGAATGGTTAAATTTAACGGATTGTAAATGGAAAAATTCTTCACCGATACATTTTGCTGACGTCCTAAAATGACTGATACTTTTTGAACATATTAGTTTCAACACCGTTATAAAGTAAACTTATCCGTTGAATTTTCGAATACTTCAATGTTTGAATTATGAATTGAAGTACTGGATATAGTGTTATACATTCTCACCGGTCACAAAACATAAGTTCCATCACTTCAAAGAAAAAAGACAATTAAAAAAAACATGATTGCATAAGGTTTAATTAAGGTCTTCAAATCCAATCCATCTGACTATTTGAGTGGTCATCGAACATTCATGACAGAACAAAGAAAGCTAATCCAAATCCACAATGCCATAGCTAAGGCAATTCATAAAAAAAAAGGTAACATATCAACAGGTATGCTGTTGCCACAAGAATTACAAAATAGACGAACCACATCTAAATTATCATTTTTCTTCGAGAGTGTTGATTTTAAAAATATCCCAACACTACTCACTCTCATGCTTCACTTTTCTCTGATTTCAATTTGACTCTATTCTTCAAATCCTATACAAAATTATATTGAAATCAGAAGATTAAACATGACTAGTTTGGGGACATTATGATGTTTAAAAAAAAAAATCATTATTTTATGGTTTCTGTCTATTTTGGTCGATAGTGATAAGTAGAAATCCATAAGAGTTGTCATGTGTGTAAAATTTACTATAAGATCACGTGTTTGTAGACATTTTTTATAAGGTTCCGTGTTTATAGGCCATTCATATAGTTACGTGTCTAAAGACCTCAAAAGCTATTCCCTCCATTAGTAAACTAGCGTCCAGTTATGATTAATAACCAATAATATCTGGATATGATTCAGTTATTACTACATGAGTATTGACGATCAAACTCCATTTCATCCTTAATTGTTGCTAAATATCATGAACTACACTTATTTAGGATCATTGTTGTCAAATATCAAACATCTTATTTTGGAACATGTGCATGTGAATACTATTCTTATAGAAAGCAACATACCTTCACTTTGTCATTATCCTGATCCCAACCAAACGATGTAACTGCTGAGTAAATGATTGTTGAAGAAGAAGACACCTTTGCTGGAACTGGAGTCGGTGTAGGAGTTGGCACAACCGGAGCAGGTGCTTCTTCAACCTTTTTCGCCATATGTGAATGTGAAACATAAAGCATATTAAGCAACACACAAACCCAGAAAAAATCAACTCCAATAACAGTGAACCCAGAACAGAAAATCTCTACCACGACCAATATCACATTCAAAACAAGTGAATGGATAAAAGGTCGAGATGGAATCACCTTCTCCAAGTTGAGAACCTTGGAGCCGAGGAGAGAGGCGACGCGAGGTCGTTTCGCGATGCTCTGGAGGCGATGGAGCTCCTCCAAATCCAGCTCACTGAGAACCTCGGAGGCGAGGAGAGAGAGGACGCGATGTTGTATCGCGATGCTATCGAGGCGAAGGAGCTCCTCGAAATCCAGCACAAAATCATCTGCCATTGCTGCTGCTGCTGCTCTCCGAGACGATTAGGAAGATGTCAGATACGTTACCGTAATCAAAATATCTGCTACCCAATCAGGAACCAAATAACTAACAAACAAGACAATTCTCTCGCTGAAATTAACTTTTTATTGACTAGAGCAATGCTCGTTTTTGAAAATAACACAATGATCTTGTTTATTATGCTGAACACCAGTGATGCTCCTCAAGAGACAAGCTTAGTTGCAAAACACAAGACAATCTTAACCAGAAAACACAGTAACTTAAATAGTAGCCGAACATACCTCGAGATTCCTAATTCACGACTTCTTAATTTAATGTCTTACTATCCAAGCAACCGATTTTGGGCCGGACCATGTTTTAGCATTTAATATTTGAAATTGATAAACTTGTAAGCCCGATAGTATTGGACCGAACTTTTGCATCAATAGGTTGGGCCTGTGAGCTTTTCAGCCCAGTCCTATGGGTCTGGTCTGTACCCGACAACTCCGATACCGATCCAGCTAGATGAACCAAGTTACCTTTCAAACCAGTCAAATGAATGAACCTCGTAGCCTCCTACGCGCCATAAGGGTCCTAGAAACACGCGCCACTGCCCAGCCCTGATGCGCCAATCTAGGAAGCGTGGTGGGTCAAATGACAGTTTCGCCCCTCCCATTGGACCGTTGACCCACGCCCTCAAAATGGCGCGTTCAACGAACTCAACGTGTTTTGGTAGGAAAATCGGGCGACGATTAGCTAAAGAAATTAAAAATTGATTGGGTAATTAAATGGGTTTTGATTTTTCTCTTCGGGTTCCGTGAATAAAAATCTGATTTTTAGCGGGGATGAACCATGCGGGTCCAGAGAGAGTAAAGTGTGCTCTGCGGCAATAAATGTCTGAGACAAAATGGGGATAAATAAAGAAATTTGAAGATAAAATGAGAGGGTAGTGAGAGAAAGAGGAGAGAGAGACGACCCTTTTGATGATACAGAGCACAAATCTCTAGCAGAGAGAAAGACCGTATAGTGGGTTTGTGCTTTATACCTATATATAATTGTTTCTTCCCCATTTCGTCCTCACTCTAACGGCTATTTCTGAGGTGATTTTCTGAGGACGAGTTCATCAATGGAGTATCATCAAGAGAGGTATGCTCTTGAGTTCTTAGCTTCTTCTATTTTCCTTGCATTTTTTGTCTTGATTTTTGACTGTTCCTTGTGCAAATGCATGTTCTCTGATAGGATTTTCCAGTTTTGAACACTAAAGGCTGGATTTTTATTCTTCTTCTGAGATGGGTTTTGCTTGTTATGTTCTGAAATGGGGTTTTTGTGAGATGGGCTTGCTTTTAATTGCTTTGTTTGTGATGTGATTAAACTATGACATCATGTTAGTTAGGTTTTGCTTGAATTTTTTTAATTTTGTATTTAATGATGCTTGATGTGTTATTCATGAATTATGATGATTAAATGGGGATGAAGTTCTGGATTCTAGGTCTTATTTAATTTGTGGGTCATTGTTTTCTATTCTTCAGAAAAAATAAACTAATGTAAATCAAATTTCATAGCACATAGAGTATAATTTACCTTTTTTCTTTCACTTCTTTTGTAGATCCAATGCTCATGTCTAGCTTATCTGTATTTGACTTTTTAGTTCTGAAGTTGTTTTGGTTCTGATTGCTTTTTTTTTTTTTTGCCATTTGGGTCTTCCTGATTCTGACTATATATTGTACACATTCAGTTTTCTATTTGTGTTATTCTATCCAATCTAATTTTACCATATCGAAATGCAATGTGCACCTTTGATCTACTCTTTGGCACTAGGTTTAGTATCTCTTCTGAGCTTCATAACCCTCCTTTACATTGAGCTTGATTCATGTTTTGCATGTGCATTTTCAAGAATCTAACTTATGAAAATTTGTAGCCAACCGTGGGATTGGCAATCAGCTGATTATAGCATCCAAAAGGTTTCGAATCCCAGTAAGTTCTTCATATTGATCTTAGTTTAGTCCAAGTCATGACTCGTGACATTAACATCTGGTTACTGATTTCGGGTATAATTGAACAGATGCATCTGATTGCTTATGGAACGAAGCAACCCAGAATGAAGAAGATATGTCCTACATGTTTCACGAAACAACAACCCCAGTTAGGGCTTGTGGAGATTTGGCTTACCATGTGAACCATAGTGGCAAGGAGCAAGAAGAGCGTAGTAGAGAGACATATTCTCAAGCTAAGAGGCGCCGGATGCTACAGTTTAACACTAATGACTTCATCACTTGCAATGAAGACATGTCTTCTATATTTCTAAAATCAAATGTTAGTCCTCAGTTACTCACTCCTTGCCTTAATATGACTTGGGGACGTGATTGGCCTATGCTCGAGCCCATTGATTCATTGAAATGTCTATGTTCAGGAGAGGGAGGACTCAGTTGACGAGGTTTTACCTGAAGTGTCACAGTGGGTTTCTGGGTTTTCAGGTTTGTTTTGTACTAGGTTTTGTTATCATTACAAATGTTGACAGTTATATCTTCACTTGGGATGTTCTGATTATTATGTTATGTGTATCAGAAGATGCCTCGGCCTCGGCTTCAAGTCACGATGGTGTGGATCAGTCTACTGATGTGTGGCTTGCTGAATGCTTTAACGATACTGATATGACCTTTAGCCCTGATGATATGTATGTGGGCTCTTACTATACCATTTTACTTTGCTAACCTTTCTCATAATCTGATTGTGTTTATTACATGAAAATTAGGAATTTCTCGGAGGAAAATGATGTTCAAATCGATATTAGTGGTAAGCAACATTGTTCTTTTTACCTAATTTTCTTATGTGCTTCTCTTTCTTATTTCTCGATTTTGATTAGTTCATTGTTTGTAGAGTTCTGCCCTTCCGAGCAGGAAGCAAATCCTGTTCAACACCCTGTTAATCGAACTCCCAAAAATATCGTTATCAGAGGTATGTCCCTGTTATCATGTTCTATTACTTATGCCTAAGTTTACATTTTTTTTGCCAAGAAATGATGAAAATGCTCTTTATCCTGATCTCAAAGACTACATAACTACCCATTTTTTCTATTGGATGTAAAAAAATGGTTGAGTAAATATATGAATACCCCTAAAAGATAAAATTATCAAAAAGACGGAAAAATGTTTTTTTTTAATACTAGGATCAAGGGCATTTTTGTCATTTTTTGAAGAAAAAGAGCTCTTGAGTGTAGCTAGGTGAAAAAAGTGTGTAAACTCAGGTGTAATCAACCTTTGATTATATATGCCTCTTAAATTCTAATCTCAAGTACATTTTTGGTACTCTTTGTGCACAATTAGGAAGGAAGTCTTATATACGGCCTCCAACAAAGCTTGCTTCTTCGATAGCATACCCATTTGCCTTCATCAAACCTTGTGGGGTCCACGGAGATGTTACCCTCAAAGACATAAACCAGCGAATCCGAACTCCACCTCCATCAAAATCAAAGCAAAGCAACGAAGATCTCACTTCCGCTTTCCCAACCTCGGCCTTTTCAGGGAAGCCTGTGGTCGGGAAGACAAAGATCCGCACCGAGGGAGGAAAAGGAAGCATCACCATCATGCGAACCAAGGGCTGAATGGTAATTTCCAGATCCTTTCCCCCAAAGCAGCCATTTTTATCCTACCTCCTTGTTTTCGGGGCTCGGGTTGTATCAATCTGTGTAGTGTAGAACTCGATTCAAATAGGGCTTTTCTCTCGGCCGGTGGTTCAGGACTTTTGTAGGAACCATGTTCATGTCTTGAGAGAAACATCCTATTTTCTCTCTTAGTCTGTGGAAACCTTGTTCAGTGTTTGTAATGACATGTGTTTGATGTGCTGAGTGAAGCTTCTTGTGCTTCATGTGATCTATGTTCTTTAGCTGTGTACTTTGTAGTATATGTGTTGTGTTCTTTACTTGGATTCAATTTGTTTCAGTTTCATCAGTGTCTGATGTGATGATAAACATGAATTTATCATATTGGTTTATGGGTTCACCACGAGCAATTAGGTACGCAATAGAAAAACACATGCCGTGCAAATTAGCCACAGATTTTAGTGATTTGTGCGGGAAGACACTATTGCCCCTAACTTAGTACCAAATTTTCGATCAATGCCATTTGTTTACCAAAAACCTGAAATAGCCATTAATCAAATTTCTCGGGAATTTACGCAAGTGCTTAAGATTTCACTGTTGTTCGAAAGAGAGGATTTGGGCTGGATAAAGTGTGGAAATTTTGATTATATATAGAGAAGTGAGAGTAGCAAGAAATGTGGAGGC
>JAYMSW010001094.1:0-17981 GCA_036897725.1 Erodium texanum | reverse complement strand
AAAAATAAAAGATATACCCGCCATCAGAAACTGCTATCAAACGTTCCATTGTATATGCGCTAATGACTGTAAACTTTCGAAGCTACTATTAGTTTGTATTATTTATTTATGGAATTAACATTAACATTACACATCGATTCATTTCATTTATATTTGGTTTCAAAATGAATAATTATGTAGATCCGCAGTTAGAAAATTACAATTTTTTTTTAATTTCAAATAAACACGGTTTACAACCATATAAGTTGATATGCATCTGCTTACAACGTTTATTTTTAGTGAACATCTATTAATTTGAACATCAAATGACAATCTAATATAAAATACTTGTCACATGACTATCATGCCTAATTTAGCTATTTATGTCTTAATTTAGTGAACCTTACAACAACACAAAGAAATGCACCATTATAAGTCGATACACTTCAAAACACAAAATTACCAATTATAAACCGTAATTACCCCTATAATTGTTAGTGACTAATTTTGTACCCTTCACCTCTTCTGCTTCTTTGTTTATCATCAATGGTATGTATCAAGACTTTAACCTCAACTGTTCGTAACGAAATGGGGGTCAGATAAAGTTACATGGCAAGCACAAATATGGAAAATGTGAACTGGATAGAATAATTCTTGCTTATCACTTGGTATCGAAAATAAAACAATTCTCTAAAGCTACAGCAGATATTGCTGAACCAAACTGTCAGAAAGCAGAAACGATAAGCATAAGTGAGATTCACAAATAGGGACTGATGATAAGAGAGGGCAGCTGGTTTGGTTGCGCTGGCAAAGGCTCTTCAACCAAAAGTGGCAATGAGGAAAGCCTTGTAAATGCTCATGAACTTGGCTATAAATGCTGCAAAACCAAATGAAGATAATGAACACCTTAGAAAAAAACTGAAGCGTCCAGCTGAAATGTCAGAGCAAATGATCTTAAAGTCTGTTATATTGATCACTTTAGCATGAGGTCAACTTTATAATATATGCAGCACATTTGATCTCAAAGTAGAATATAACCCAACAGCAGCAAGTACTCAAAATAGGGTGGTGTTGGTGAGAAAAATTTGAGACATGGTTAGGTTAACAGATTCATATGTGCAAATGCATTTGTATATGAAAACCGAGTTTTGAGAGAGAGAGAGAGAGAGCACTATCAAAATACCAGACATTTTTACTGGTGTTGGTGAGAAAAATTTGAGACATGGTTAACAGATTCATATGTGCAAATGCATTTGTATATGAAAATCGAGTTTTGAAAGAGACAGATAACTATCAAAATACCAGACACATATTTTTACCCTAATCATACTCGGAGTACCTTCAATGTGGAATATGGCTTTCTGTCCAAGACGCATCCTGTGTTCCTATGATCATATAAGAAATTGCAGTCAGAAGCTACTTACAAGCTAGAAATTGCACTTGACTTTTTTTTTTTTATTGTTTCGGTTTATCATTTTTGAGAAATGAAATAGAACTGAAATATAATAAAACAAAAACCTACATAGTATGCAGCCCAATGGCAGACCTCATGCTTCAACTCAGCATCCAATTTCCTCAACAATTCCATAAGTAGTCTCTGCAACATTAGCAGCCCTCAGCATCCAGATTCAAGCAGAAAAAACTTAAATCATGGAGAGGGATTTTCTTTACCTTTAAAACAATGTCTGGAGGAATGCAATTAATAAGTAGTTCATACACCTTGCCACGAACCTGAAACAGCCTGAGGTAGACGATGGGTTAGGAATTCAGAGCATAATGCCCATAGAAATAAGTTCTGGTCATTTGCAAAATTAGATAAGAAACAACTATATCACAAGCTAGGAAGGAGCTATAGCTATTTCTACTACAAAATAAAGTGTCAAATAGTAAAATTCCACATTACTCAATGACGAAAAAAAATGAGCTACATACAAAGGCATAAGTCAAACACTATCGGTAAGCCAATTAGATACCATTTTGCACTTATATATGATCTCCATTTTCACTTATCACTATTTCAAACCCATATGGTCGACATTTCAAAATTCTGAATTTGAACTGTTAAATTACCAATGGCCTGAGTGATATGAGAGTGTCATACCTCTTAGGACTCTGCTCACTCATGATGTCAGATGCTATTTCACAGACATATTCTTCCCAATCCATTGGCGGTATAGCCTGGTTAGAAGTAAAAGGGTACCTATGGTTGTGACACAAGCAAAACAAACATAGATATCAGGAAATCCATAGTGATAATTATTACATTGAAAGAGTGGAGGAAAAATGAACTAGAACTGCACTTTTGCGCAGTTGGATCAAGAGGATATACAACTCGAACTTAACTGTTGGACACGACAAGTTTCAAGTGACAATATAGCTCTCCGTAAGCTTCTATTTGATTTTTCAGCTATACGGCCAGCGAATCCAGGTGGAATTTGTAAGCTTTCTTTCTTGCCAATGAACTCCAAAACCTTAACAATCTGGCATAATTAAAAAGAAAAATAGAACCTTTTCTCAGAATTTTTTCAGTGTGAGTTCTAATGGAAAAAAACTCATTATTTGCTACATCACATGTATTCAAAAGAAGCAGAGAAGTTGCATACGTTGTTGTCTAGGAATAACATGATTTTGCAAGTATTGCATACTATCATAAACTGACATGCTTGAAATTCACCTACTTCTACCTATGGTCTCATTGCAAGAAGCAATGGACATTATAAATAACTGTTGCATTTGTATTATAAACTCGGTTTTATCTAAAATGTTCCATTATTATCACCTAAATAAGTAGAACACGACCTGATCCAATAACCCAACCCCAACCAAAGAGAAAGGAACAAATCCATCCATACTCAGGGAAAACATGTATTAAGGTTAGAGGAAGTACGCCACTCCTAGAGTACACATGTAAAACAAATAACATGGTCCACATATTTTGATTTCTTGTGCGTAGGCACTGAAAATAATCCAGAAGGACTACACCCAAAACTATTATAAGAAAATGAAAAAAAAATCTCCAACCTCTTCTTCAGTTGGGGCATTGATTCGGATATTCAGACAGCGAGACCTGATTGCTTCGGTAACCTTTGAAGAACTGTTACAACACAGAATCAATCGGCAGTAAGCGCTATATTTCTCCATTGTTCTTCGCAGGGAATGCTGTGCCTCTCTTGAAAGTTTGTCAACCTCATTGAGTACTAACACTGACATTGCAAACAAGGATATATCATCAAAACAACAGAAAATGTCCATGTCTTTCCTATTTTTAGTTTGATTCTTAATTTAGTGTAGGTCGACTCCCTATATAAAGAGGTCTCGCATTGTACTTAATAATTCAACTATCAGTAAATTATATTGAATCTCCTCTATTTCAAGTTTCAACAACTTGAAATAAATTTAATATGTATGAGGAAAACATAAGCAGGCTTACCTTTAAACCCTTTCTTCCCTTTTGTGTCAATTGGTCTGTTTTTAGCCATATCTTTAATTATCTCCTGAACAATGTATCTGTCTTGAAACCCTGCATCACTAGGATTCAGCTCCATATGGTGGTTGCTTGACAACGTAGTCAGTTCTAGATCAATAGTTCTACTTCCAGCCTGAAAGGACAATCACCAGTGTTACAACAGTTGACAGAACAGACACCTCTCGTTTAACTAACAAACAACCTATGGCTGGTTAATAGAATCCTTGACTCTATATCATAATCACAAAAAGATGGTGATGATGATAGAATGTTGCTTGGATTCCTATCACAGTAGTAGACAGAAGTGAACAATCATAAAACAAGCTAGCATTGAACAATCAAACTCAAAATATTCCACTCCTAGCCCGCTTTCCTAAAATTATATAAAAATGATGACAACTTCAATCAACTATGTAATAATGTAGCCAGTCTCTTCATTTTACCCATACATCAATGACATTTTAGCACACCACATGAACCCATTTTGAAGTGTACAGAGATTAAGTGCAGATATGTCATCTTGAAAGGAACCATTTATAAAATACCTACCAGTTACATACAATAGCAAAGTCTATATCCAATAACATCAGATTTGGTAGCTTGTTTTCGGCATGTGCTCCAAGATCTATGAAATAATGTAACATTCTTTGATTATTTTTTGTCCCAACCACATGTTTAATAATTTAGAAAGCCCAATATTTGTACAGTTCCAGATTCACATTTCTTTCAAAGGCTATCTTGCAATCACAGAGGGAAAACAAGTCACATATCAACAAAAAAATCTCATTCGTAGCCAGTATCTATCTACATAACTGAGGTAATGTGCAGCAATCACATGCAAAAAAGAAGAGAAAAAATAGCCACTCCAACTGTTTCCAGAATGAATAACCACGTAGTCAAATAAAACAACTATTATTAAGATCCTTTAAAACATAATGCAAATATATAAGAAGCAAGAGTGAGCTTACATCAACCTTCCACGCCCTATTCTCAACCTTCACCTGCAGTCAGAATGAAAGGAAAAATAAGCTCCCAATTCATAACATTTTAATATCACTACTACTATGTTCTAATCACTTCCAAATAACAACACCCCCCTTCATTATTTCCAATAAGCATCACATCAGAAAAGCCTAAACAATGAATTAGGTTAATAAACCAAAGGTAGCTACCTATCATTCAATTCCACATAACTTCACAAAAAAAAAAAAAAAAATTAAAAAAGATATATTTTCCTTAATCTACATTGTCCTTCTAAACAAACCAAAATGTCAAAAAACCAAATGCTCAGTATAAAATCGTGTACAACAAATGGCAAACAGAAAACTAAAGGGAAAAAAACTGGTCTTTCCAATTGCATGTTCCTAGTAAACAAACAAAGTGCACTAAAATCAAAACCCCAAAACACGAAGTAACAAAATGCGAAACCTTCTCAGCTCCGGGTCCGAACATCTGCCTCAGCAAGGCCATGATTAGGGTTTTCTTGCCGGAACCAGACGGGCCATAGAAGAGGAGATGCGGGCAGTCCTGCTCCGTGACCTGTATAGAAACAATTAGATACGACACATGCAGCAATACAGAAACCCCATAAAAATTATACCAAACAGCGAAAGAGAAGAGTGTAGAAGACGAACCAGTTTCTTCAGATTCTGAGCGATGTCTTGGTGAACCAAGGCCTGGTCTAGGGTTTTAGGTCGGTACTTGTCGACCCACAACATATTGAATCTCCTTTTGCAGTTCCGATCAGCGATGAGAAGGAGAGTTGAGGAGGAAGCGCAGCAGCAGCCAGAGACTGATGAAGAAGAGGCCACAACAAGAAGTGGCGGGAAATAGTCATTTATCAGGGCTCGCAAAAGCGACAATATACCGAAGACGCCTCGAGATTGTGCCACGTGTTCTGACAATGTCTAATCTAGTCTTTTCTCCACAATCCTCTCTTTTTTATTCAAAAGCAATGGAATAAAACAAATAAATATGCCACCATGATTAGAATAAGGACATCAAGTCGCCCGTGTAGCACTTATATGTCGATGGGACATATTGCTATTAGGATCGATGTTTGTTTGGCGAGGACATCGCCCGGTGTTAGAAAACCGTTGCCCAACGACTTTTAACCATCCAGGTTGCTAATTGGTAATATGCGACACTTGTGTTTGGTAGCGGCTCCCAAGAGAGCCCATAGCAAGTTAACACCAACATCATGATATTTCCATCAACGCTAGTTTTGGCACCATCTCCCTAACGCCTCTACTAACGTCAACTGATGTTCTTGCTCTTATAGGATACCTATCTAAGATGGTATCATTTTTTGCTAGTTTACCATGTTCAAATTTAACAATTATGTCAGTTAAATGTGTACCAATAATGTAATAAATGTACAAATAAGTCAAGACGCAACTATAAGTCTAATACTCCAATTAATCCATAAACTAATAAAACAAATTTACAAGTCTTAAATACTCCCAACTTCAAGTGGTAGATAAATTCACATCAACTTATAAGTCCACAGCAAGTGAAGAAAAAAACAGGTGAACAACTATAGCTTCTTACTTTGAAATCAATAAATTGTGAAAGAATGCTAGTTAGATTAAGAAGAGGTCCTTTTTTTTTTGTAGAAATTACTTATGAGTTATAATTCCTCTCAAACCTGCAACATGAACCCAGTTCATCTCAAAGAAGCTAAATCAACTACAAGACTAAACCTTCACACAAACAAGTAAATAAATAGAAACATTATATGGAAGAAAAAAATTTGGTCAAAATAGCATCCTTTTGATGAGAACATAAAAAAAATCCAATAAGAAATGTCTAAAAACTAGATTACACGCAAATATTCTAAAAGACTGCCTCGAAAATCCACAATGCAGCTCACTTGATTTCTTCATCTCTTGTCAAACATTTGGAGTGACTATTACAAGTACAGTGTTTTTCGATGACAGAAAATGCAGTTCGGACTCCTTATTCCTGCACTAAAAAACACAACTGTGAACCAAGTAAAAACTAAATATCATCAGCAGAGCATACCTCAAGTAATTGTTTCATGAGACAATTCGGTGATAAATAAAACAAAGGAAGTTTAATAGTAGAGTGTGCTAGTGTTTCCCTATCAAAAACGATACGAGCATCAAGAGCTTACCTTCATTTTCTGTACCATCTTTCAGATCAAAATCTTCTCATCGCCAGATCAAAATACACTACTAATCAAACTTTAGCCTCTCCATTAACTAAACTCTTATCCTCGTCCATGGAACTTGCTTTACTGCTGCTCTTCTTAGTCTTCGGTTTGTCGGTATCGGAGTCATCTTTGGCTGAGCTGGATACTCTCTTCCTGATAACCTTCTTTTGGGGGAGTACACTATCCTCTGCTGCATCACTTTCAGGGGAGCTTGCAAGTGACTGTTCGGTTCTCACTTCGGTTAAGCGGCTCTTTGGTACATAGACACTTCTTTTGGATGTACCCTTTTCAGCTGATTTTGGTGAAGCAGAGCCATCCATATCAGGAGGAAGAAGTGCTTTTCGACTAAGCCGAAGTTGTCCCTTGTCATTTACCTGTATTACATAAATATTGTAATAAAAAAAGGAATAATTCAAGATTTCAAATGCAAATCAGACAAAAAAAAGAAGAAATAAGTTGCAGACCTCTATCAGTTTAACATCAATACGATCCCCAACTTTAAAAGCCTGAACAGGATAAAGGAATAAGTTAATGCGCCGTGAGTTTCATATCATTTATATTTATCAGGAAAAAGAGACATAGTGCATGCTCACATCTTCAGCCTTTGATAGCCAATCTGTACTCAATTCACTAACATGGCAAAGTCCCTGCAAACATAGTAAAAAGCGATGAAAGAAGTATATGAAAAAAGAACATGAATTTCAAAATTATCATGAATACAGGATTGTTTAGTATAGCAATTACATGTCACATTCTCATTAGACAGTTTAACTGAAAAAATATTATAAGCTAAGCAACAAGGTGAAGAATGAAATCACAGTACTATTTTGTTTAGCAATGAAAGTAGTGTTTGGTGCAAGTTAAGGTGAAATACATACCTCTCGCCCAGGTGCTATCTCAACAAAAGCTCCATATCCAGCAAGTGATTTGATCTCACAGTTCCTGATCCCATACAGACCAGAGTAATATGAAAATTATTATTTTGTTCAGTAATATGAAAATAGAAGAAATGGAAAACAATAAAAGTTAATCATAAACAGACCTATAAATGTCACCAACAGTAGGAACCATTGTGATAAGGCTAATAATGGACTTGGCCTTCTCAATACAAGACATGTCCCTAGCAGTAATTTTCACCTGCACAAGCCACATACAAGCTTCACTAACGAAAATATCATATCAAATTAATCCATCAAAAGATAAGATCCTCATCTAGTCTTACTATTCCATTTTCCTCTGTGTCGATGTTATCTACTCCAGTCTCTTCAATGATACTCCTTATTTTCTTCCCACCAGGGCCAATGATAAGATTAACTTTCTCTGGTTTGACCTACAACATCGCCAATGAAAGAGTTACACAGTGTGATCAATGTTAACAGACTTATCAATGGTACAGATGAACTCTAGATAACAAACCTTCATGGTATGAATAACCGGGGCATAGTTAGAAATCCTTTTTGAAGGGGGAGGCATGCATTTTGACATTTCAGCTGAAATAAAGGAAACGACAAGTAGCCAAATAAGACATGGTCTTATTTCTTAAGACAACGACAATATATCCAACACAAAGCATCAATTATGTGGAATCCAATCAAAGAAGGAGAAGCATATGATTACAAAACAAAACAATGCTCATTTGAGACTATCAAAATAAAGTAAAAAATGTTCATTTGAGTAAGAGGATTTAGCAACTCTAGAACTTGACGATGCAGATGGAATAGGTCAGAAATGTTACCAATTCTATCCAGGTAATCATACCTACAGAGTGAGGGTATGCTTGAACAATTTGAAATTCAAAACAGTGTATGAGAAGGTCAACAGGGAAAAGAATGCAAGTGTTGACAAAGGAGTGGTAAAAAAATAGCAACACATATCATCAGAACATATTTCCATGAGCTATGATGGCTTATTAGTGAAATTTACCAAGAATATGCTTCCGGCCATATTTTCCTTGTAGGAGTGCCTCTTTCATTACAGGTAATGTAATTCCCCCTACCTATCAAAACAAAAAACGAGGCATTGCAGGCAAATGCTCAGTAGGCCCAATATACTAAATATATTTTTCACTCAAATCAAATTTATTGGATTTCTAGCATCTGGAGTCAAATCACAACAAATAGGCAATAATATAAACAAAAACAAGGTAGGAAATCTGGACCAGAGGAAATGGATATTCAGAAAACTTTTTTGGAATGCAAAGTAGATTACCTTTATGTCCATTTGAAATGCAGTTATACCATCTTCATTTCCAGCA
Organism: Erodium texanum; assembly: GCA_036897725.1. Classification (NCBI taxonomy): domain Eukaryota; kingdom Viridiplantae; phylum Streptophyta; class Magnoliopsida; order Geraniales; family Geraniaceae; genus Erodium; species Erodium texanum. The sequence goes on along the minus strand of JAYMSW010001094.1, from coordinate 9,107 downwards.
ACCTAATGACCAAAAACTTTAGGATACAATTAATAATGACTGCCAGAAATATTAAGATGTTGCCAATAACACATATAACTGAGCCTCAGAATGACAAAAATACATATATGGTATAATGTACATATCATATAACCTTAAAGTCCATATCTCCAGATGCATCCTCAGAGCCAGTTATGTCAGAAAGAATTAGTGGTGTTCCATCACCTCCAACTTCTTTAGTGTCTAAAACCATACCCATTGCAATCCCAGCAATGGAGCTCTTTATTGGAACACCGGCATCTTGCAATGCTAAGCAACCCCCACAAACAGATGCCATGCTATTAAAGAAAGTAGTAGGCAATAAAATCTCCGCTGAACAGCCAATTGACAAGATATGCAGTTCCAAGTGATAAAACCAAGGTTCTATCAAAAAATATAATATTATCATAACTACATCTTTATTTCAGGTTAATAAACTTGGAACAACTCACCTTGAGGATCCATTGCTCTCAGTGATGGTACTCTCAACACGAATAGTGTACGGAAATTCATTCTCAGGAGGCAATACAGGTTCAAGTGCTCTCTCTGCAAGCGTTCCATGACCTATTTCCCTTCTGCTGGGAGCTCCTATACGTCCAACTTCCCCAACACATGATGGAGGAAATGAGTACTGAAAAATGAAAGGCAAGAATTCTTTTGTGTTAATATCAGCCAGAGTCAGAACATTGCGAGAAATGATTAAAGGTTTAAATATTAATAGTATGGATCCTTTATTATAAGGGTCTGAAACATTAACTGCATGAATACAGATGACTTAAGAACCAAAATTCATATTCCACAATAACCTTGACAAACAATAAACCAGGATCATCTCAAGAAACAAAAGGTACTCAGTCCTATGTGAAATTCAGCATGTTTTCACTTTTTTTCTTTTTAAAAGCTGAATGACCACAAAGGATTCTTCCCTCAGCCTTCTGCCTTAAAGATTCTCCTCCTATACGTAATAATGAGGTGAAGAGGAACCTGGGTGTGTGATATCACAATTCTATGCGTCAACTAGTTCACCCTTTTGACACAATCCCAGTGGTGAAAGTATAGGCAATGTAGAAGTTCTTTTCAAATTTCAGAAAGCAATTAAGTTGCTGTACATATAACAATAGCATAAAACCCCCAATCAAATTGTTTCAAAATCAGGAACAAAAACATATATTTGTGTTTTCACTTCTGCATTATTACATGCAATTAAAAAAACGAGTTAAAAGTACTAACTAATTGAAAAGATCAACGGACTTCATTTGCAAAATAAGTGTCCAAAAGGATAATTTTCATTTTAGTTTTAACTGTGAGCGTGCTAATTCTACTTGTTGATGTGAGGATAGTAGAATAAGGTTTCCACCAGAAACATAAAGAGACAGAAGCATATGGTTTCCGCTGTATTCTATGACTAAATAAAAGGAGACAAAGTTATTAGGGGGAACCTGAAGATAGAACCTCTTCAGTTCATCATCACCCTCAAGATTGTCTATTCTCTGTGCCATTTGTTTGTCACCAAGCGTAACCACTGCTAATGCCTGTAGACAGAAACAACAGAAGAAGAAAAATGAAGAGCAGTAACAAATTAAACGACGAGCAGGAACAGCAATGTGATTTATGCAAGACATAGACACAATGTAAATTACATCGTGTTCAAGAAGATTATAGCCAACCAGATTTTAAAATGATCGACATATTAGCAATTAAAGGGAAATGCTTGGGAATCATGAAGCAAGGTTTTGCCCTGATTAGAAAACACTAACGCTTTAGTAAGAGAAGGTCCAAACATATAGATATCACCAGTGATAATATCAGGGATTGCTAACAAGTTTGACAATGAAACTGGATATATGGGAGTACAACCAAAGACATGCAAAGAAAATGTAAACCTGTGTTTCCCCACGTGTGAAAAGAGCACTTCCATGTGCCCTAGGAAGTAGTCCACATCCTGAGTTAATTGGACGTATCTCATCTGGAGTCCGCCCATCACTTCTTTTCCCTCCCTGTAACAGATAACAATCAAAATAAGTTTTCAGTAATAAACATGAACATATTTAGCATCAATCATTCTCTCCCTCTACACACAAAAACAATGGGATAAGTATTAACAATACTTCTCAAATAATTCCTTCTTCCTTTCCTTCAAACATGCATATGAATTGAAAAAAGATGATTTACTATGCCTTTTGAGAAATATATAATGACAAAACATGTGGACAAACGTAAATATATATGCAAGAGGAAGAGTATTGTATACGACAAGATCTGATGCAATTTTCAGATAAGTCCATACAGTAGGAAATCCTTAGGTTCTGAGCATTAAACAGCACGATGGACAAAAATACTTTGGATCCTAAGGATAGTGTAAGAAAATCTCGCGCTTCGCTTTTACCATGTCAAAGTGAAGCATATCAAGTAAATGCAGCCTAAGTGTACTTTTAGGGGTGGAAAAAAAGTCAAAAACAATGTTTTTTTGTGTGAAACCTATTTTTATGTCTTATTCTGGTTGCAAGATGTTCTATCCTATAAGATTCAACTCACTGTCACACATACTGCCTTCAAACATGGGAAGCCACAAATATATGTTGCCTTTTGTATAGAGCTACATACAACATGGAATTAGAGGTATCTGTTGCATACAACATGGCTATCAGAATAAGATTTATTCACCCAATAGAAAGAAAAACATAAAAGAAATTATCATGTGATTTATGTACTCAAAAAAGAAATGAGAGAAAATTATTTGATTATGTTCTCTGTCAACCGATACACTTATTTGTTCTTTTGTTGGTGATGATTGATGCAATCTGTTTAAGAGGTTAGTTCTCAGTTAAAAGGTTGTATGGTCAAAAGTACCAGAGAATTTCTAGGTTCATGCAATTATCCACACAAGCATGTAAAGAGTACACCACCTACATGGAAGTTAAATCTATTTATACTTATAGAAACCGCAACAGCTAAAATAATAATTTAAAAGCATGAGGAGACTTGACAGTAATATAATATGTGCTTGTTCCTTTCTTCCTTCACATACCTCTACAATACGTTTCCGCAGGAATTTGGATGTGACTTCTTTGAATACCAGCTTCACGTCGACCTCAGAAAAAAACTAGAACAGGAAAATGGAGACACTTGTTGATATTGGGCCACTAGAACTTCAACAAGATAACAACAAAGACATCGGCAATATTTCTTCCGTAAATAATTTCTCAAAGTAAAGAAAGATGAGCAGAATAAAGATCAGCTATGATTCTTTTTTATTCAATGTGGGACTTTATACCTCATCACTCCCTTCACATGTAGAATTGGACTTTTACAAGTAGGTCACAGCAGACAACCCATGTAGGACTGCACTTTTACACGTGAGTCACAAGCAACTCATCTACATATGGACCATAGACGACATGGAGAGACGACAAATGGACCACATGGCCAATGCCCACAAGCCCCATCAATTAGGCTCTCATATCATACCATGTAGAATTGGGCTACATATATCGGGTCAGACTCTACAACTAAAAGGTGAACCTTGTTAATCGGCTGTGACTTTTGCCATAATATGTACCTCATTTTCTATTTTTATTCGATGTGGGACTTCATACTTCAACACTCCCCTCATGTGTAGGGTTGGACTTCTACACGTGGATCATAGCAAACAACATATGCAGACAGAACTTTATACTTCAGCATGCATGATGAACTTTGGACTTAATTTGTTGCTTCATAAAATAAAGTAAAAGAGTCAATTAAGTGGGGCATAGGTGCACACTTCCAACGCAGAAATCACTGTCATGATGGCCTATTCACAGTGATCTACCATACTACACCAAAGCATATAGCTCCTATTCCTAAGACCTCTCTAAAGCACTCTACAACAACTATAATGCTATGAGTATGATCAGATAGTAGATTAGCTATTTACCATGCAACCCATAACACAATAAAGCAGAGCAATAAAGGTTGACCTTTACCAAGGGAGTAGGTTTCCGTGGTATTGGCTTTATGTGAACATCCCCCTCATCTACTTCACCATCCACGACTACTTCCTCATCCTCATCTTCATCTTCAAACAAATCTGGTGTTGTTCCAGTAGTTCCCAAATCTGCATCCTTACTGACATACCCCTTTTCAGTAAGTATGGTCCGAACATTTTCTTCCAATAATGAGAGGGCCTTTCTCCTTGGTGTTTTGTTCTTAATTTCTAGCACTTTCACCAATTCATCACCGGCAATTTCCTGGTGCGATACATTTAACAAATAAATCCAAACTTCACATTCTAATTTCTAATTACACAACATGTTCATAAAATGAGAAAAGGGTACTATAAAGGTAAAAGATCTCTCAAAAGGAGATGCAGAATGCCAAGGATCTTGCGTAACTGTAAAGCATGCTTCACTAAAATGGATGAAATAGCTGTTAAAATCTCACAATTAGAGGCGCCCCCATTTACAACTATGATGCTATTATGATTGTCAACATAGATTTCACTGATTAGCATCATATAGTGAAAATGTACTTTTTATTCTATCGTTATTATCACCATGATTAAGGTTGACCATCATCAGGACAATAAAAAGGTCAAGAAAGAGAGATAAAATGTACATAAAGGCTAAAGGAAAAATGAACCCTTCAGTTTTCACAGAACATTTTAAAAGGTTAAGACAGGCCTGCAATTTACCGGTAGTGCCACTACATTGACAACTTATGCTGTAAGACTTCTTTGATACCTTAATAAGCAGATTCTCATTCACTTAATACATTACTTTCTCTACCTAAGAACAGACTTTCACCTGAAGGCCTCAACTATTTGTAACATTTTTTATGATGGAAAAATAGTTTACTAGCTTCAGCAGTAAATCCAAATTCGTAGAAATATATGTTTAGAAGTATAAGACAGATATCCACATCTAACCCAAATATGTATATATATGCATATGAGAGGAGTTGGAAAAAACTATACTGACATAGGGATAATAGAAACATACTTCAACATGTTTATATAGCTCGGGAGGAGGTAGTTTGATAGCTTCGTACATTTTTGGTTTCCCACACTTCTTAGCCAAGGCCTCCACCTCATGGCAAATTGCCCGAACTGCATTCTGATATTGGTAAATAGAAAAACTTCTAAGCATTTGGAAAAAACAACAGCAATTAAGTCCCAGTTCTGTAATGAGATGTGACGACCTGAATACGCGTTGAAGTAACATATCATGAACTTCAGGACACTATGCTTGTCTCTATAAGATATGATATAGTTGGCAGATTTAGCCTCGGACATAAGCTACAGCTTATAAGTCTTGTAGGTACTAATAAAGTTATGCAACTAGTCTATGCCCCATGCCATTTAGTGTAGCTAAACTTCTACAAGACAACATCTTGAATACAAATAAATTTAGGTGTTACCATATCCAAAGAGCATGAAACTCTTGCCATGAACAGTTGTGGGCAGAATGTACCCATCCCTCATAAGGACAAAGTCACATAGATTCTACTGTACCTGGCTGAGACACCAGTGGAATATGATATTGATTTTACAACCCCCCATTGACACAATTTATTTTACTGTTGAATCTTCAGAAAAGTGAGGGCCAGACTATAATCTGTAACGAGTAAATCCTTTGAATGCCAAACCAAACTCAATCGATTCACCACACATGATAATATAACAGCAGATAAGCAATGTATTCTAAAAATTAAACAACCTGCCCAACTTCTACAGCTTCAAGCAACTTTTCTTCAGGTAGAAAATTACAGTAGCCCTGCATGACACAAATTTTCAGACATTTGACTATGAATCAGAATGATTATTAAGCAAGTACATTAATATCCGAAACATTACACTATCCATCAAGACAAGAAAAGGCCCTATGTCAAAACCTGTAAGAAAAACTCGCAGAACACGAATATTAAGCATTAACCATTCACTGGGAACCACTATGACATTTAATTCCATGAAATGATATCATAGTCAGCAAAGTATAACTTGTGTATGTTTTTTCATACCAATTACATACTATACAGACTATACAGTATACACTATAAAGGATTTTCATAATCATTCCATCAGAAATAATTAATTTCAGTAACTTGCATGCCTTCCAAATAAAAAAGGAAAGGATAACTCTCAAAAGGGATAACAAGATTAAACTGATTCCTCTAGTTCTAAACAACTAGTATAAGATAATGCCATAAAGTGCTCATTGCACTTTGCCAAATTCTACCTGCCTGGCTGGCCTGACGCAACCCATACACTGTAATAAACTAAAATTATTTGAGTTGAGTTAACCACCTCATGGTAAACCCAAACCATAGAGCTAGGTTTATCTCATCCAGTGCTTTATTTGGCTCACTAGACAACATAGCTGATTATATATTAGATGAGACCATCTCACGATGTTAACATAAGCAATGGTTTTGAAGAATTGAAGTATTTGTGAAGAAATCAAAGGTCCAAAAAACACATCAATGTTAGCTCACACAAAGAAATAATCATAACTGGTATTGGGAAAAAGAGTGAATTTGACAGGTGAAAAATGAGATTTAATTACTAAAGTAATTACATATTCTCCCGTCAAGATGTTGAAATGAATGATGGTAAATATGTGAAGATACAAATATATAGCAAAACTATTATAATGAAGTGAATATATATAAACATGCATCATAAGCCACTAAACTCCCAAGTTGTGGGAAGATTAGATGCTGACCTCTATCATCAATATCGCACTATCTGTGCCAGCCACTATCAGATCCAACTCTGATTCTTCCATCTCCTTGACTGTGGGATTTACTATAAACTTATTATTTACCAAACCAACTCGAACTCCTGCAATTGATTTTGAATTTGGCACCTCTGAAAGAGCTCTGTGACATTTAATAATTAGGATCTGGAAATATTTATCTCTATTACTATTAAACATGAGACAAGTATAGCTAGAAAATTCACAAGAGAGAGTATAGGAATTAATAATGAAACTTACACTGCTATTCCAGCAGCTGTGATTGCTAAAGCATCAGGGGAGTGCAAACCATCATAGCTTAGAACCTGTGAACATAATGTAACAATGTAAAATATCAGTACTTTCCCTGGTGTATTAAAGGACAGATTATTTCTGAAAATTATATACCCACAAACAAGCCTAAGAAAGTTTACAAGGAAAACAATATAAGAGAAATGAAACTCTTCAATGGTAACAGAAGAAAGGACTTTACCCAAGAGAGTATCTGAGTTTCATGGTAGAAACCCTTCAGCATAGTTGGACGGAGAGGCCTATCAATCAATCTACTAATAAGAACCTAAATACATCAAATAGTGAACATATAAATAGACAATAATAATAGAAGTAATTTATTCGACAAAGAAAAACAGGATTTAGTTCACTGTTGAGCACAAAGCACCAAAATATAAAATGTCTAATTGCTTCTTTGTTAAGCATAGATGTATAGCAGTTCTAGGTTTTTTGTTTTTTCACAAACTAGTTAAAGGCCAGTACACTACCAAGGGGTGACAATTCATCTATTCCAAATTTGTTCTTTCCTTTCCTGGGTACCTTATTCTCAATATAGTAATCATGGAAGCATACCCTTGAGACCATACGGCATAAGTTAATTAAAACCTCAAACAAAATTCAAATAGATGAAATTGCATCAGTAATAATGAGAAAAGAAAATCATAGATAGATGCCTATGTTTAGCAAGTTAGTGGGTTAAATTCACTTGAATGTTATCAGTTAGTGTCCAGTACCTCATGATCTTTTGCCCTCCCTTCTCGCTTGAAAAATCCTCCACTGGAAAAAGTCAAGTTAATATGTGTACAATTATATGCTTTGTTCAACTACTTAACAAACAAATTAAAAGGGGAAATATTCAGAGCATACCTTGTCCGACCTGCTGCTGAGAATCTCTCTTGATAATTAACAAAAAGAGGGAGGAAATCCGAAGGCTCACTTGGAACATCAGCCAAACAAACAGATGTGTAGAGAATCTAAATAAAGAATTGTAATTCCATTAGCTCTTCATTGATGTTATTAAACTCCCAGCTAAAATGCAAGTTGACTAACTGATGCATATAAATGAAATCAACAACTTTGCAACAGAATAGATCACAACTAGAATCCATTTTACATCTTTCTGTTCAATAAAGTGTGCTTGCATTGCATGAAAACGCTACCATCGCTACAGAATTCAATGTGATGGGATGCAGGATATTTTTTTGAATATAATCTATTGATTTACAATCATAATTTTCCAAAACAGAAAGCAGTCATGGCCAGTGATATTAGATACATTTATAAGTTATAATAAAACAATTACATGGTGATTTTGGTGACAGTACAGAGCCAGGATAATGATGATGGTTGTGAGATGGTGATATTAGAAACATTTTCTGACACTGGCAATAACCATCTGATGATATTTGTATAGCATTCGTATAAACAAAACAGACACATTCACTATACAACACAGAACTTACAGTTTCTCCATCTGATACAGTAACAGATGCACTGGCTTGTCTGCCAATATGGCCCGTCTCAACCACAATCTGCAAAATGCACCAGTGTTGCATTGAGAATCATAGAATGGGATATATAATCTATATATAAACAGATGCATGAACTTATATTTGAGACCATCTCCATTAACTCATGCAAACTCTATAAACTTGCCTAAGCCGATAAATTAGAGTCAATATAACTGATAATTAACATACAATATATATTTGCATAACTCAACAAGTAGAACACACTCTTTCAGAGCTAACACTTTTAGAACATTCAATTGTTCAAACAAAACAATTGGTCTGGTCCTTTTCCTGTTGAAAATTTAACACTTACATGTCTGTCGCCGACGGGGATTTTGACGGAGTGATGCTGGGGGAAGAACTGAGAAGCGTCGCCGGCGACCGTCTCGGAAGCGTCGGGCTCCGCCAGAGCTCGGACGCGGAAGCGGTTTCCATTTCTGGAGGGGAAAAGGAGAGATAAGGAGCTGAATTTTGAGAGTCTGGGAGTGAGGGAGCGAGGGAAATTTGAGGAGAGACCGAGCCTGCAGCGAGTGGACTGAAGGAAGTGAGAGTGGTGAGGACTGGTAGGGCGGCA
>JAYMSW010001093.1:0-17986 GCA_036897725.1 Erodium texanum | reverse complement strand
ACATCCGCAACAACTTTCCGCTTTTCTTGGGTTGTGGAGAGCAGGACATGTTGTCCGATGTAACAGATGTGCAGGATCTTCTAGGAAGCCTCGAGGGCCATCAAAGTGACAAGCTTGAGGTGCTAAATGTACAAGAGTATGCTCATTTAGACTTCATTTTCAGTTTTAATGCTAACGAGGTTGTCTACAATCCTCTTGTCAACTTCTTCCTCAAGAACTGATTGAAATTGAAACTTCTGTTTGTGACACACATATGTAATCTTTGGAGAATTTTCTTCATGAATAAAGTAGCTAATTGTTAGCCCCATAACCTCCGTGAACAAGACCTGAAAAGAATGTCATTTACTAGTATATGCCGTACCATTACATTGTTGAGTATGCAGATTGTCGACAATACATCTTCCGTCGGTGTTAATATTAAATATAATAGCGACTATACATCTTCCTTCAGTGTTAATATTAAATATATCTATTATTATTATAATAATAATAATAATAATAGATATTCAATTATGAAAATCAAAACCAAATATTATTTAATAAATAAATGTAATATAAACATTCTAATTAACATTTTAAAATGCATTAAAGTATAATTACAAAAATGTACAAGTACTAGGAATTGTCTCATGTCACTTAGGAAGTACAAATATCACTACTGTGGAGGGGAGGATGGCGAATAGGGAGTTGAGTTGGAACCAACTTGGGACGGCGGATGGGAAAAGTTATCTGTGCTTGAAGGCTGTCCCTCTCTTTCAATTGAGCAACTCGTTGATCTTAATTGACACAACCTTGACCGCATTAGTTTGGAAGCTTCTTTGGTGGACTTGTTCCACAATAGCGATCTTGTCATCAAAACTAATATACCAATACATCCAACAATTAATAATTACCACATAAGGGTCAAATTAATAATAAACAACAATCACAGACATGTCAATGATATCAACAATTAACAATTTACATATGCATTTAACATCAAAATAAGGCTTTCTTGTTTCATTCTAAATGTCCAATTCCTAATCCATCATTTTGGTAGATCTGTTTTAATAAATCAGCATCCTTTTGTCAAAAGAAAAAAAAGATTTAGAAATTAAGAACACTATTTTATGAAATGTTTTAATAGCGACTGCAATATATATCCGTCACTGGTATTGGGACATGTTGACCAAAATCCTAAGTTGACCTTCCAATGTTTTGGTCCCAAAATTCGAATTTAGAACACTATTTTATGAAATGTAAACCATTGGATATAATTATATGTATGATTAGCATATTGTATCAAAATTTCATAAGAATTGAAGTTTGTTTTCTAGTATAAAGATGTAACTTGATTATAAACCGTTAACTATATAGATAATTTTACTCAAAAAAAAAAACTATATAGATAATTGAGGTCATATGATGAGCAACCAGATAATGTGTTATTGACCCCAAAATTTTCACATATGATCTCGGTGACATATTATTCTATTTCAACGATTCAGATTGAAAAAATAAATTTTTGGTTTGTACTCTACTAAGAAAATACAATAATGTCGTAAGTGTATGTAACACCTAAGGATATGTTTCATTGGGTGAACATGCACACCATTGCTTAAGATAATTTAATCTGATCGATTTAAATTTCAACATACAACATTGAGTTTTGCAAAATTTTAGATGAAACAGACATCATCTGAACATCGATCAAATGAAAACTTCGCAAAAGGGAATGAACGGTACAATCTCAACGGCTATGATCATTCAAGATGTGACATACAAATGCGATCATCCAAGGTCAAACAAATGTTGACATTCACAATTAACAGTCACTACAAAACTATTCAATCACTAAATATTATTAGCGACGGAAAAAAAAAAGATCTCCCTTGCTCTTAACAACTATTAGCAACTGCTAAAGTTTATCTGTCGCTCTTAATAACTATAGCGTCTCCTAAACACTATCCGTCGTTGTTAAGCTTTTAATAGCGATAGATATAAATTTCGTCACTATTACTTTTAAAAGTGACTTAGTTTCAGTTTATCTGTCGCTATTAAGCAAATTTGGTCATGTCTATTCATGACTACAAACGCCTAATTAAGATTGAGGTCTCGACTCACCTAGTATTTCTAGGGGTCGAACAAGAAGATATATTATATGTTGCTGACAATAAAAAAAGCAGTGAAACGATTACTCACTTAGCACACTAATAATTGAAAAACTTGTTTCTCCTCAACTCAATGATGAATAGGTGGTCTGAACCTAAAGGGATTATGAGCTGCTCTATTATAAGCTTCCATGAACAAATCTTGATCATGGAGTAGAGCTCGTCGCAACTCACAACATGGGTTTTACGTGCTTGGATGCGTTGTTTTGTGGAGCTTGACCGTGTAGGCCTTCACTTTCGGGGGCTCTTCTGAGGTTTCTCATGGCTTGTGATGCGAGTATTGTGATTTTGTTTTGATTCAGTACAAATAAATAAGGAGCAGGTGAACAAGACTTTGGCATGTCATATGAAGACAACTCCAACCATACTACAAAATACTAGAAATTTGGTCTTCTTCTAGTTTTTTTTTATCTCCCATTGTCTTACTATCCTTGCAAATATTTGACAGTATGCTAAAATGACTCCATATTTACACCTCCAAACTTAACATCAAAATTATAATAATATTATATTATACCCAGATATTTATATATATATATATAAAGAAATATAGATAATTTGATCAAAATAGTAAGAAAGTGACTAAAAAAAGATGCAAATGAATTTGACGGGAAGTCTATCATTATCTTATCCAAATTGTTGATTACATTATTTACTCGGGTGAAAATCAATAGCTTAAGAGTAGTTTAGGAATTTAGAATATTATTTCCTTCACGTGATCGATACTTCTTGAATTTCGTCCAACCAAATGACGAGGTAAAACACACAAAGATAATCAATGGTAACATTTAAAAGATAATTGTTGTGATTCCTAAAATGCCCAAATTTACCATTGTGATTTGTCAAAAAAAAAAAATTAACCTTTGTGAATTGTCACACTTATAAGATAGTTCTTGTGATTTATAAAACTATGAAAGTTAACCTAATTTCCCCTTATTACTTTGCATAGTAAAGCCACCTTGTCTTTTACGTTATTTCAGACTACTTAAAGCAGACAGATAAATAAAAAGATCAAAAATAGTTTCAAAATGAAATAATTTAGAGGGAGGCACATGAAATTCTGAAAATCTGCATTCATTACTTTGCCATGACGATAGACAATATGGTTAGAAGTGTCTTATAATTATAGCTATTTTGTTAGAAAACCATCTTGTTATACATGGATTCTCTCTTGTAGTTATAATTATTTACACAGATAGTTGGGACTACAAGGGAGCTAGTTTCAGAAGGCCCGGCTAAAAATCCTAGTATTTGTTGTTTGTTCTACAAAAAACGTTGTCCCGTATGTTTTTTAAGTTATGTCTTGTCTTACGACAAGGTTTCACTCGCTGGAGATTTCGAATTTTAATAGGGTTTTGGTTTTGCGCGCGTTTGATATAGTACTTCTCAACTTTTGAAATTAAGATCTTAAATGGACTTTTTTGTGTTTAAGTTTAGTTGGGCTTGTTAGTGGTCTGGCCCATACCTTATCTATTTTGGGTTTGTTAATTGCCTTAGCCCAAGCCCGTTTTTAGTTATTGTACTTCTTCTAATTCGCAGGGTATGACCTCATTTGAATTTGTCATCTTCTCTCTATTCTCTCTCTCTCCCTCTCTTCTCCTCCTTGCCTCTTTCTACATCTTTCTTCACCTACCTCCTTTAAGAAACCCTAATTTCGCCTCCAATTCTTATTTCATTCGAGAGGCGGGTATCATTGGTATCAGAGCCGTCGTTCTAGGCTCAAAATGTCTGCCACGCCGACCTCTAGCTCGCTGCAAGATGAAATTGCTGCAACCAACGAGAAGGTGAGTAGCTTAGAAACTAAAATCACTGAACCCACATCCCTCATTTCAGTCTTGGTTTCTAAGATTCCCGATTCCCGAGCCCAACCTTATACAACCACTCCACCATCACCGTCACCATCACTTAATCAGCATACCCCAAACCCCCCGAACATCTCACCACCACCACCACCACCCCAAGCTTCGATTCTGGGTGCACCACCAGAACCTGACTTCGACCCGCCACTTAAATGCGAGTTCCACACTAGGAAGCCTCCACGATTTGACGGTGCTGATTTTCCTGGGTGGGAGTTGAAATTTCACCAATACTGTCTGGCCGAGAATATTGCTGACCAAGATAAGGTAAGAGAAGCCATGCTTGGCTTTGAGGATGCTACAATAAGACACCATTTGCACTATGTTCAACAACTCAAGTTTCAGGGTCTTATTGAAGTTCTTTGGAAGGATTATCTTGAAGCATTGCGAAGGAGATTCACCGACGGCGAATATACAAACTATATGTCTGAATTGGCTCACCTCAAATAAGATGGTTCGGTGGAAGAGTATTTCCAAGCGTTTCAAGGTATAATTACTCAACTGAATTTGTCGGAGAAGAACACTTTAGCCATGTTTTTAAGCAACCTTAAGCCTGACATTGAAGATTCAGTGCGTTTCCATTTCCCCAAAGGCATCCAACAAGCCTTGCTCATGACAAAGAGAGTTGAGAAACGCCAACAGGCCCAAACACAGTCTCACCCATACCTTTCCCCACCACCACACTCTCATCAACCTTATACCCGGTTCCAACAAACTCAACCCTTCAACAAACCTACACTTCCACCAGTAAACCCCAAACCAGCCTCCTTACCACCTAAACCATCCATGTCTCGGCCCTCCTCCTTAGCTCAACGAAAACTTAGAGATTATGTTTGGTGTGGTGAGAAATTCTCTTGGGAACACCGTTGTACCAAATCATAGTTATTCCAAATGTTGGTGACTGAGGATCAAGTTGATCAGAGCAACGGAGAAGAGTTCGTGGATTGCTTGGCATCGCTGGAAGTCTTCTCTGAAGAAGACCAAATCCAAACCTTGGGTTCTCCTGTTATTTCATTACATGCTTTGTGCGGAACTAATGGGTTTCAAACCATGAGGATTCGTGGTTTTCTGGGTAAACAACCGATTACTATTCTCCTTGATTGAAGTAGTACTCATAATTTCCTCCGTGGCTCAGTGGCAAAACGTCTCAATTGTTTCACTACTTCTACACCAGAAACCAAGGTTGTTGTTGCTAATGGCGATATGTTGAGTACTTCCTTTAAATGTAAGAATGTGCAATGGGAAATGCAAGGACTTTCATTCTCGGCAAACTTCTTAGTTCTTCCTATTCATGGATGTGACGTGGTTTTAGGCATTGAGTGGTTGGTGACATTGAGGCCAATACTTTGGGATTTTTCAGCTTTGACTATGGAATTTGTTCTCAATTCGAAAAGGGTCTGCCTTCACAGATTGCTTCAGGGTTCGGTTTCTTGGGCATCTCCGAGACAGTGTCATCATATCATGAGCACTTCCTCTACCTCATCCACCCAACCCCTCTCCTTGCTATTACCTTCCCCACCTACAATCTCAGTTACCAAACCAGAACCTATACCACAAGAAATCGAGCACCTAATTACTGAGTTTTCATCTCTATTTGACTTACCTAGAGTCCTACCTCTACGTCGTACACATGATCATTCGATTCCTTCGATCCCAAATTCCCAAGAACTGAAAATTCGACCATATCGATATCCAACACTCCAGAAAACAGAAATTGAGCGTCTTGTGGCTGAGATGCTCGAGTCTGGCATTATTCGGCCTAGTCAAAGCTCCTTTTCTTTTCTGGTAATCCCTATCAAGAAGAAGGATGGAGCATGGCGACTATGTTAACTATCGTCGTCTCAATGCCATGACAATCAAAGATCGATTTCCGATTCCTTTAGTTGAAGATCTTTTGGATGAGCTCTATGGTGCTTCTTTCTTCACCAAGCTGGATTTGAGCTCTGGATATTACCATATCAGAATGTGTGAATGTGATATTCCCAAGACGACATTTTCCACCCACTTGGGACACTATGAGTTTTTGGTAATGCCGTTTGACCTCACCAATGCTCCTTCCACATTTCAGTCGCTCATGAACGATGTATTCCGACCTATGCTCCGTGATTTCGTGCTTGTCTTTTTCATTGACATCCTTGTCTACTCTAGTACATTGGAGAAACATGTTTCTCACTTGCGCCTTGTGTTTGAGTTACTGGCAGCGGAGCAATTGTTTCTAAAAAAATCAAAGTATGTTTTCGCTACCCCGAGCATTGAGTAATTTGGACATGTCATTTCAGCAATTGGAGTAGCAATGGATTCTTCTAAAGTGGATGCCATTCTTAATTGGCCACTGCCAAAGTCCTTAAAACAGCTCCAAGGCTATTTAGGATTAACTGGGTATTATCGCCGATTCATTAAGAATTATGGTTCAATAGCTTGACCACTCACACAGATGCTTCGCAAGGATGCTTTCTCTTGGTCCACGGAATCTTTGGCTGCCTTTTCAAACCTTAAGATGGCCATATCTATAGCCCCGATTTTGTCACTTCAAGATTTTTCTACTCCCTTCGTGGTTGAAACGGATGCATCCCAACTTGGAGTCGGTGCTGTTTTATCACAAAATGGACGTCCTATTGCTTTCTTTAGTCGAGCATTAGGTCCCAAACATCAGCTCCTCTCCGTTTATGACAAGGAGATGTCAGCCGTCATTTGGGCAGTGAAACGTTAGCACTCATATTTTCTTGGACGACATTTTGTGATTAAAACTAATCACCATAGCCTTTGGTTCTTGCTTGATCAGCACACGACCACTCCAGCTCAACTCAATTGGGTCCTAAAAATGATGGGATACGACTATGAGATCTAATTCCGTCAAGGAAAAGCCAATGTCGTAGTTGATGCACTCTCAAGGAAGCCTTACTTTGCTACTATGGCTGCTATTTCTGTCTTCTCCTTTGATGTTTTAGATAGAGTCAAGGCAACATGGATTTCAGATTCGAGGCTTTCTGAATTGTTGGCTTTAGTGCAACAATCTCTGTCTCACTCTCACGGCCATTACTCCTTGGTTAATGGCCAATTGTTCCAAAAAGGAAAGCTTGTTCTTGGTCTTGATCAAGACCTTCAAAATGAAACCATTGCTCATTTTCATGCAAGCTCTATCGGTGGACACTCTGGTATTCATTCAACCAAGAAAAGAGTTTCTTCAAATTTTTATTAAAAGCATCTCAAGCATAATGTTCGTCAAGCTGTGTCATCGTGTTTAGTGTGCTAGAGGCATAAACCTGATCTCAGTCCCTATCCGGGATTGCTTCAACCATTGCCAATTCCTACTCGAGCTTGGATTGATATCTCTATGGACTTTGTCGAAGGTCTTCCTCGATCTAATGGCTTCGATGTCATCTTTGTGGTGGTCGATCGTCGTACCAAATCGGCCCACTTTATGCCTCTTAAGCACCCATTCTCAGCCCTTACAATTGCTCAGGTATTTCTTGATAATGTCTTTAAATTGCATGGGATGCCGCAAAGCATCGTCCGCGACTGTGACATGGTGTTCGTTAGCTCTTTTTGGTCGGAGCTATGTCGTTTACAGCACATTCGGCAGAACATTTCCTCGACCTATCACCTTTAAACCGACGGGCAAACTGAAGTGGTAAATAGAGGTGTTGAAACTTACCTCAGGTGTATGTGCAGCGATGAACCCAAATCATGGTCCAAATGGTTACCACTCGCTGAGTGGTGGTATAACACCACGTTATATTCATCTATCAACACGTCCCCTTATGAAGCTTTGTATGGTCAATCACCATCTACTCATCTTCCCTATATTACAGGTACCACAACTGTTGCTCTGGTTGATAGAAGTATGAGTGCCCGAGAGGAAGCTTGCATACTTCTCAAATTTCACATCGAGAGAGCTCAAGCTTTAATGAAGATGCAAGCTGACAAGCATCATTCTGACCGCCAATTCTCTGTGGGTGATTGGGTTTATGTTGAACTTCAACCCTACCGTCAATCGTCTTTGGTTCATCGAGCTTCCCCAAAACTGTCACCCAAGTTTTTTTGGCCCTTACCAGATATTGAAGAAAATTGGAACTGTGGCTTATACACTTAACCTCTCTATTGAATCAAAGATCCACCCTACTTTCCGTGTTTCCCAACTAAAGAAGCATGTTGGTACCGCCATTACCCAATCTGCCATGCCGGAGTTCGATGTCGACGGCCATCTCGCCAAAGCTCCTGTGCAAATCCTGGATCGCCACTTGGTCAAGCGAGGTAACAGACCGACAACACAAATTCTTGTTCAATGGAGCAACTCTTTCCCTGAGGATGCAACTTTGGAGTATTTGTATGATTTTCAGCAACGTTTCCCTAAGTTCCACCTTGATTCGTGAGGACACGAATACTCTGAAGGGATGGGTGATGATACAATACTTCTCAACTTCTGAAATTAAGATCTTAAATGGACTTTTTGTGTTTAAGTTTTGTTGGGCTTGTTAGTGGTTCGGCCCAGACCTTATCTACTTTGGGTTTGCTAATTGCCTTAGCCTAGGCCCGTTTTTAATTACTGTACTTCTTCTAATTCTTGGTTTGTCCCTTCTCTACAAAAGGAACACCAATGCACTGTCTTAACAGGCTATGACCTCATTTGAATTTGTCATCTTCTCTCTATTCTCTCTCTCTCTTCCTCTCTTCTCCTCCTTGTCTCTTTCTACATCTTTCTTCACCTACATCCTCTAAGAAACCCTAATTTCGCCTCAATTCTGATTTCTTTCGAGAGGCTGGTATCAACATTATTGTAATGTTTGGTTGTCGTTTTCAGTCGAGGAATTGGATAAGCCTGTATGGGTGTGGACTCAGGGTATTCTTTTCGTTGCTCGTAGTGTTTTGTTGTGCGTGGAGTGGATCTCATTATTGGTGACGAGGGAATCAAGGATTTGGGTAGTGATCCATTAGGAGGAGGAGGATGTTGGGTTGAAGATTTAGGAGGAGATTGTTAATGCGGGCGGTCTGAGGAACGAGTCAAAATGGATTATGGTGGGTCGTTTTTTGATAGAGAAGGCCTTCGACTTCAGGGCACTCCATTTTATTCTCACGAGACCCTAGAAATCGATCGGGTAGGAAGATGGTAATAAACCCATGGCTCTCGAATGACTCGGAGCAGTTCTTCTCGATCGTTGCATCTTCTTCACTAAGGATGTTACGACCGTGACGAGTTGGATAACAACCGCAGTCACGACCCAGTTTAGCCTTCTTGTTCTTTTTTCGTTCTTTTCACTTGCCAACCACCAAAATACTCGAACAAGTATAAAAGTAGAGGAAATGAATATTATTATTTCAAGTCAGGGTAAAAAACGAGTAAAATATGGTTAAAGATGTGTCCGCATCATTACCCACCTATCTCTTTCTCTCAAATAAAAATAGTAGAGTCGCTTGATTTTAATGAACTCCTTTTTACATAAAGGTAGTTTATAATTAAGTCATTGATACATCAGTCTTAATAATAATTAAAAAAAGTCAAGTGGTGGGTGGTGCAATTAAGTCATTGATACATAATAATTAAGAAAATGAGTGGTGGTGTCTCATAACTTCTACATAATGGTTGATAAGCTAAGCTCTTTGTACTGATAATTATGCTCATGCAGATTGTCTCATGGCTCAGAATGCCAAGGAAACCGTCTCCGATCAACGCATAACTTTCTTCAGGAGTCAATGATGCCAAGCAAACTCTGGATATTTCTCTCATGTTGTAACAAACATGTTATATATATTCACACCAACCTCGTTTCACATCTTGGATTGGTCGGTCTATAAAATTGTTCTCTGGTATTGGAATGCGTTTGGCAATCTTTACTCTGGCTCTAAATTTCTGCCACTGATATGATCTCAACCAAATGTTCCTGCTAATGCTCTAAAGTGATGGCTATCACCATTATATCTTAATTTTGATGGGTAAGGGTTGATGACGACTTTTTTGTTCAACAGGTGGTGTTATGGACTAATTTATGTTCATAGGCAGATCAAATATGAACTGTATGCGCCTGCTTGACTAGGGATGTCATGATTAATTTTTATTTTACAAAATAATGGAAATGCAATTTCGACTGTATGTTCTTCTGCTGATCTGTCCAAATCTATTACCCAAAAAGTGTCCCAAACCACTTGGCATTCCAAAAGTTTGTTATGTGCAGAAATCAAACCTTAGGTTAATCTATGTTGTTGCTAACTGTATCATGTTCCTTATTTTATTAAGGATTCTCTTTCCAACTCAGATTAAGTTTAAAGGTCAGAGTCTTCTTGTTTAGGAATTTCAGAAGAAAAAAGAAATTAGTACGTGTTTCAAATTCTTCTCATTTATTTGATTAACCAATTTCCATCTGTTACATGTCACTTAATGCTGTGTGTGTGGTTGTTTTTGAGGCAAATAAATAAATATGGTAACGGATGATGAAATCAAGTCAATCCCATAAAGCCACGAAATTAAGGGGTTTTAAGATGGAACTAAAAAACATACCTTTTGTGTTGGACTTTTTTATGGTATAAATTTGCAGCAAGGCTTGAAGGTTATCCTAAGTTTCTGGTACAAATATGGCTCACACTTGCACTACTCTACTTCTGGTGGCCTTGTTTTTCGTGTCGGCTTCTAATGCTGATGACACCATGTGTGGATCAATGGTGGAGCCAAAAGGCTACGTCTGCGAAGAACATAAGGTGTTTGAAAATGTTTTAGTTTTCTTGGTTTAATTTATAATGTATTGATTGTTGAAAATGGAATTGTTCAGGTTACTACAGAAGATGGTTATGTTGTTAGTATGCAGAGAATACCAAAGGCGCGTTCTGGCAAGGCTGCAGACAAACCACCAGTGTTGTTGCAACACGGGCTCATGATGGTTTCTGAATCACCTGACATTAGCTGAGGTTGTGCCTATCACTCAAGTTGCTGATTATGGTTTACTTGTTTGCAGGACGGCATGGCGTGGTTGCTGAATTCTCCCAGCGAGTCATTGGCATTTGTCTTGGCAGACAATGGGTTCGATGTCTGGATTGCCAATACTCGTGGGACTAAGTATAGCAGGGGACATACCTCCCTCAGTACCTACGATCAGGTTCCAATTGTTCAAGTACACATATGTGGAAATAGTTGGTTTTAGTAACTCACATTTTTGTAGGCTTATTGGGAATGGTCATGGGACGAGTTGGCTGCTTATGAACTTGCAGCTTTTTGCAACTATGTGTACAATCAAACACATCAGAAAATCCACTACGTTGGGCACTCCTTGGTTAGTATCTTCATTTAGTTGAGCCATTTCGTTCCCATCTTCAAGTCATGTTTGGTCTTTCAGGGTACTTTAATGTCTCTAGCCGCACTTTCTCAAGGGAAGCTCGCCAACATGACGAGATCAGCTGCTTTGCTTAGCCCAATTGCTCATCTTGGCCAGACGGGCTCGCTAATTGCAAGAAGTGGTGCTTATATGTTTTTAGGCGAAGTAAACACAAATCTGCACATCTCTGTTATACTTCTGAATCTTCAGCTTATACGTCTTTTGCCTTTCCGCTTCAGGAACTATACTGGGCAGGCTTTCGGGAGTCGGTTCCAAGTTGGTATGCTCGCATCATTTCATTACTATGTTGTTGATAAATTGTAATGAAAATTTTGTTCCTCAGGATGGATGTGTCCAAGGTTCTTGCAAGATTATGCAACATACCAGGCATAAGCCAGTCATGTAATGGTTTGAACAATATCGTTAACTCATTTACAGGTAGGTACTGTCAATTTTGATTCCTGCGTTACTTCTTCATACTTGGCATACACAAAAACCTTGCTCGTTTCCATTAACAGGACCAAATTGCTGTGTTGATTCGACCACTTTTGGGGCCTTTCTTGCGTCTTCATATCAACCTACTTCAACAAAGAACTTGATCCACCTATCTCAGAGTAAGCCCCTGACTTAAGTACTGAACATTGCTATTGTTTACTTACCACAACATTTTCGTGCAGTGATCAGACAAAGAAGCTTAGCAAAGTATGATTACGGCAGCAGCGCTAACATGATACGTTATGGGACACCAACTCCTCCTGTCTACAACATGACGAACATTCCCAAGAACGTTCCACTTTTCATGGGGTGTGGAGATCAGGACCTGCTGTCCGATGTAACAGATGTGCAGGAGCTTCTAGGAAACCTCAAGGGCCACCAAAGTGACAAGCTCGTGGTGCTAAATGTACCAGACTATTCTCATTTAGATTTCATTTTCGCCTCTAATGCTACTCAGGCTGTTTATAATCCTCTTGTGAACTTCTTTTTGAACAACTGATTGAAATTGATAGTTTTGTTTATGTGACACGAATAAAGTAGCCTATTCTTAGCCTATGATCATATATGCCCTCCATTAACAAAACCGAACAATGTCATTTACTAGTTTGATTTCTGATGTCGTCGTCTGGGGAGAGGAACCATTTGTATATGGGGTTTTTCATTGAAATCATTTGTCTGTTTAGTCATTAAAATTGTCAAGAACATCATCCATTATAAGAAAATAAAAGGTACTATATATGCTTTCATCATACATATATGTGTTGCTAATGTCTATATGAAATTTATTGTGGAACACAATGAGAAAATCGACTACTCACTTACTATAGATAGTTGTTTTGTATCGGAAGACTTGCTTATCTTCGATTCAATGATAAATATTTGGCCTGAACCTGAAGTGAGTATGAGCTGCTCTACAAGCTTCCATGAACAAATCCCGATCGTGGACGTTATGACTTCTTTTCCCTCCAGCTCCTGATGGCATGTAGAGCTCGTCGCAACTCACAACATGGGGTTTTCGGGTTTGGATCCGTTGTTTGGTCCGTGCAGGCGTGAACGCATTCTTCAGCTTCCTCCAATATCTGATGATCTTCTTCACTTTCGAGGGCTTTTCTGAGGTGTTTCTCATGGCTTATGTTGTGAGTTTGTCTGAGTGTACATATAAATAAGGAGCAGGTGATCAAGACTTTGGTATGTCACATGGATCATATGAGCGAGTAATAATTTTGCAGTTGCCAAAAGATGAAAATGATATGGGCCTTTTCTTGTTTTTAGAAACTTTCTTTTGCAATGCATGCATAAGCTGTGGATAATGCAATCCGCAGTTGAGGGGCTCGGAATCTCTGTTTCAGAGACTAGAAGGCAGATATATTCAATAGAACAGTTTGGAACAACAGGTTTGCTCAAACATGTAGAAGATAGTCACTTCCGATTAAAGGGGACAAGCGTTAAAGGGAGCACATAAATATAGCATGGGAAACAAAGGGATTCTTCAACAAAATAGAACCGGAGTTGGCTGATTTTTAGTATTTATTATGGGCTTAGTTAGTTGGCCCAGACCTATCTATTTCAATCCATAATCTAATGTCAATTTATCACGCGCGGGACTGAAAAACTTGTTGTATAGAAATCACTATCAGTGTGTGGGACCGGGACGGGGTAATAGTAGCATTACAAGAACACATGCTTTCTAGTTACCAACACCCCTAGAGAACATTATACCCAACCATATTAATTTACATCCCCATGAAAACTTCACAACTCAACATACAGTCAGGACTTCAACTTGTGATCCATACACAGACCATAGTTCATACCCAAGAAAACAGAGAAAAACTACAACATGTGCCCAGCTCAAGCACCATCCATTTGAATATCACTGCTATTCGGATCTGTGGAGTTGGTGGGAGCAGCCCCGAATGTGAACTCATGAGGAGGAACTTGTAGGGGAGGATGGGAAAATATGGAGGGAGCACCAATAATATTGTTGAAAGCAGGGGCAGGAGCAGGAGCTGGGTTGTCATGTTTCGGGAACCCAAAGCTCAGAGCTGGAGGGAAAACTGGATTGCTACTTTCCTTTGACCCAAAAATCTTTTGCTCGTACTCCTGCAACTGCTGGTACACAGCTATAGATAGTTCATGAAAGATCAAAATCAGGATTCTGAATAAATGAAAACAATTGCGCAGTTTAATGTTTCTATAAGTACCTGGAGTTAGTTCCACAGATGGTCTGCGGTCCTTGACCCACTGATAACTCTGCGGAAGTCTCCATCCTTTGCACTTCATCAAGTATGAGATAACAATAGCAGGCGACCTGTTGGTTATAACAAAGGTGTAAGTAATTATCAAAAAGGTTTAATCAAAAAGGAGACAAATCACTCACCTATTTTTGCCTGACATGCAGTGCACCAGAACACGAGCCTTGTCCCTTTCACATTGCTCTACAGAGAAGAAAACCAAACAAGTTGGTTATAGTAACTAGACTCAATTTGTGATCACCAACATCTGAGCTAGTTCAATAAATTTGACAACGTGAAAGTACTGCCAGTATCATCGGAATCAATATGTCAATTTTAGACTCAACTCAACTTACTCAAGTCAAAATACGATTCATAAACCATGAAAGAAAATGGGAGAACCCCACAGGTTGGTTATAAAGGGCAACACTATAAAGTGGCATCAATTGTGACAATTAGTCCGCCTTAACATAAGACAAAACAGAGTTTTTGCTTATAATGCTAACCTTCGCACCAGTGACTCCTAATTCTACATTTATGATATAAATAGCAACAAGATGAGAAGGGCTCGTTCAGCATCTTAAAATGAAAACTCATATAGGCTTCAAATTATTTATGCACCGAACATAAAGGTAGTGCATGAAAAATTCAACACCACTGATACAGCAAGAAACTGAAGAATAACATAATCAATAAGTTTTCAAATGGTTCAGAAATCATACAACATGTGCAACATAACAAATCACAAGGGAAGTTGAGCTTAAGTAACACTAACAAGATTCGATGGAGAAAACACATTCAAGATTAAGAATACAAAAAAAAAAACAGCTGACAATATCATGAAATTACAACCAAGGGTTGAGGTTGTGGGTGAAATGGTAGAGACCTCATAAAATAAGCACGAGGTCCCTGGATCCTATCCCCACAGTTGCTGCTATTACCAATAAAAAGAAATAATGAAATCACATTGTGTAATCAGAAAAAATAGCATGTGTGACATACAAAAGAGCATGCCATAATTAACACACGCTGAACACTACACAGATTCAAACATGCATGCAAAATGCACGTGAAGGAGAAACACACCTAAAAATAGAATTGCATCATCAAATGGCAAAGTTTTGTCATCTTGGAGACAATGGTAGGTGAATGAGTTCTTGTACAGGTTTTGACAAGCAGGTACAGTCTGAAGAGAGGCAAAATAAACATACAAGACCATGTCAGACTCTTTACTCAATAAACCAACAAAAGCACTGGTTAGTATGAACAAGTGGAAGAAGCAGAATGATAACCATAAAACAGATAGCTGATATAGATTCAGCAAAATAATGCAAAAAGAATTGATGGAAACAGGTAATATTCTTATGCTTGGAGAACTACATACTGCTTCCTGGAAACAAATCCACCAAATGAGTGACACAGCTTAGTCTTAATTTGCATTCCCTACACTTTAATCCTCATGGAGCAGGCATGTACCAGGTTAGTTATACCAAGAGCACCCTCATCATTGGCAACTCCGTTGCCTGACCCGATTGGATATCCTCAAACACCAATTAAGAGTCTGGTGTAACAGGAGCTGTACTATAGCTAACTATTGAAAGCATAAAAGTCCCAAAGTTATAACCCATAAGCTATCTTAGAAATCTTTTAACTCCAACTATAAATCTACAAATGCTACCTGGTTAGAAAAAAAATAAATAAGTAAATGGTCAACATGGTTTACATAATGACAATTACTTGATTAAATCCATGATCACCCAGCTAGAAGAGGTAAGAATCAACTGATCAAGTTTCAACTGAATTATTTGAAGCATTTGGATGACATTGATTTACAATTTGATTCTGCCACGAGTTTTCCACAAGCACTATCTATTAAAGCATTCCAACAAAAATATAACTTTCATTGACAAGTCATTTATATGAATGCATAACAAATATCCATAGTCTAATGGATGATACAGAGGTCTGAAACCAACATCTAATAAAATAATAATATATACTCAGCCTCAAGGGACTCAAGATCTCTACTGTTTAGAATATATAATTAGGGTCACAAACCAATGGGAAGGATAACAGAACAAATGGGAAACTTTTTTTTGATCAGCAAAAATCGGATATTATTAAAAGACTTCAAATTCCGAGAAAGGAAATCAAGGCATGGGAGGCTTACAACCCTATAAATAGGGGGACACCTACAGAAGGATGACAGAGAAAGATAAAGAAAGCAGTACAAGAAGCTCCTAGAGACTTTTAATATACTCAGAAGCATTCAAAGAGTCTGAAGAGTTCAGGCGCTGACCCGAGGCCCAACGAGCACAACGATAAGATATGGAAGCATGGAACAACTCGACAACATCTTTGTCCTTATCTTTCGAGGTAAAACTTATATACCCAAGAACTTTATTATGGAACTTAAGCTCTTGCTTGTCAAGGTTCTTGTATATATGAAGTGCAACACTTAATTAACTTAAATAAATTGCCCTTATTGTATCCTCTAATTAAACTACTATTTTGCCAACGAGCACCCTGTTGCATAACACAACATTAGAAATTGTTGTATTGTTTCCTTCGGTCATACAATATCTTAAAAGTACTTATGCATTCAATGTAGTGACTACTGATCCAATATCTGAGATGAGGACTTATATTTGATACCCTCATGAACCTGTCATACAGTTTAAAACACTTCCATCAATAAACATCCCCAAAAGCAATATCTTTAGTACTATCTCTTATCCATAACTCTTCTATTAAATTCAACACCTATTTCTATATATCCTAAACCCAATTATAATCTAAAGCACACCCCAAGCCCTACAGTGGAACAGCTGATATCCAATCACCAATTTGTTGTATTAAAATAAATCAGTCTCTTCTTGAAAACAAAGATTAACAGCATAGACTGCACTCAATTACTAAGTAGATTAAGCAACCTAGGTCATCAGCTATGTTGGTTAATACATGTTTCACCAACAGTCGAACCCACTTCAGAGACAAAATAAAGCACATCCATTTACGATTTGAATAGGAGCCCCAAGCTCAGTCACCAAAACCAGTAACCTCGCCATATGTACAACGAAGAGCACCCACGGAGTGAAAATCAGAAACAAAATCACAGCGTAATGATCAAGAAACTCACATTGAGAACCCGAGAAATCCCCTGGGTCTTGAGCAACTCTGAGCGAGAAGCGTTATCGTAGCTTCCCAAGAAGAGGAATTCCGGCAAGCTCTCAGACGGGAAGGCACTGACCTGAGTCGAAGTTTTCTCCGACGACACCGGAATCCGGTGGCCGCAAATCCCGCAGACTTCCCCTTCCTCGTACTTGTGATAGTGCCCACAGACGCCACAAGGGTTCTCTCGCTCCCTCTTCCTCATGGTCCGACGAGACAGAGCAATCTGGCTCGGACCCAGATGTCGAAAAGCCCTCTAAATCAAGAATCGACGAAGAACGGGATCGAGCAGTAAGCCACGAAGCCTAGAAGAATACAGATTCACAGACAAAAATCAAGGCTTTGACACGTAACAAGGTGCAGAGGCTGGAAAGACTGGATTTTTTTATTTTTGAAGAGAAGAGTTATTACGGAGAAGCTTCTCTGATCGGATTGCGTGACCGGAGACTTCTTTCGATTTAGATTTGTTTGGTCTCGTTATTTATTTCTATATTCATATATTTGCGTGACTGGGACTTATTTAGATTTAGTATATAGATTTACAGAAATAAATTTGTTGGAATGAATTTTATTTATACCATTTTTTTTAACATAACGATTACTGTCAGTTTTATATATCTCTCAAATATGAGCATAAGGATAGCAAAGTAACCTGAACTCGACGAAGACCCAACATCTTCGATCCGATCGAGACGGGGATTTTGGGATTTGGGGTGGGGACGAGGGAGCCCCCCCCCCCCCCCACTATTTTTTTTTTATTCATAACTCATTTTGATATA
>JAYMSW010001092.1:0-17995 GCA_036897725.1 Erodium texanum | reverse complement strand
ACTGTTTTGGAAATGGCTACAACAAAGCCACCTTGGAGCCAATTTGAGGGGGTCAGTCATTTAAACAAGACAAAAGACCTACAACACATCCTTTACTTCTTTCATTTAGCATATATAATTTTGTTATTGCGATAATTTTGTATTTGATGAAGCTTGCTGAACTCAGTTCTTCTCATGCATGTCAAGGTTGCTGCTATGTTCAAGATTGGAAACAGTAAGGAGCTCCCAGCCATTCCAGATAGCCTCTCAGAAGATGGAAAGTATTTTGTGTGGGAGTTTCCCCGGCGCAATCCGATACATCGTCCTACAGCTGCTGAGCTTTTGGACCATCCCTTTGTGAAATATGCTGCTCCTTTGGAAAGACCTATCCCGGGCCCTGAACATTCCGATCCCCCTCCTGGCATCACGAATGGAGTTAAATCAATGGTATGTATATTCATGTTACTCCATTTATTTATTTACTGAGCTCAAACGTGTGACATGTTGCCGATGGTTGAATTTTGCTGACCGCGACACCATGTTTCAGGGAACCGGGCAAGGGAGAAACGTGGATTCAGATAGACTTGCCGTTCATTCTTCAAGGGTTTCAAGGCCTGGTTATCCCAATAGGTCTCTCTCAACTGTTATTGGTTATATTTATAGTATGAAAATGCCTTGACCCTGATCTCAAAAAATACCATTTTTTCGTTTTTTTGTCATATCTATAGCTGTAAATAACGTTTTAAAGTTGGGGATAGTCAGGTGCAAGAAAACATATAGCGAGCAATAGTTATCTGCATTTAACCCTAATTAGTTTTCCAGTCTCATCCTCTTTTCTTTTTTTTAATCTTCAGTGATATTCATATTCCGAGGAACATATCATGCCCAGTCTCACCAATTGGAAGTCCACTCTTGCATTCAAGGTCACCACAACACATGAACGGAAGAATGTCTCCTTCTCCTATATCAAGCCCGCGCACTGCTTCAGGTTCATCGACCCCTCTTACAGGCGGAGGAGCTATCCCTTTCAACCACCTGAAGCAATCAGGTTATTCTCAAGAGGGTTTCATGCCAAAGCCCTCCAACAATCTCTACACAAACGGCCCTTCAAATCCTGACATTTTCAGAGGGATGCAGCTGGGGCCCCACATGTTCTCAGAGCTCGTGCCCTGTGAGAATGATGCAATGGGGAAGCAGTTTACCAGGTCTGCTTACGGGGAACTTTACAACGGGCAGTCTGTCCTGGCAGACCGTGTCTCCAGGCAGCTCCTGAGGGATCATCATGTTAAGGCGCACAACCCATCACTGGATCTCAGCCCCAGCTCTCCCTTACCCAGCCGCACTAAAGGTGGTATCTAACAATCAGAGCAAGCTCTCAGTTAGGCAGACTAACTTTTGGATTCCTCGAGATTGGTGGTGTATTTGTCATACTAACAGCTCCAAGGAAGCTGTTTTGCTTAATAAGGATCTACATGGTCTGTGGAGAAAGGTTAGATCTTTGAGTTATCAAGTGGCTGGTGATTCTTTGACATAACGACGCATGGACTTGTACAAAGTTGAGTGCTAAGATGTTATCAAGTTATGAAAGGGCTGACATTGCTAATGGTGGGGAAGCTGGGTTTCTTACAGAGTCCATTGTACTGCAATTGATTCAGCACAGGAAGAGATTGGTGGTGGTGAAGAACTGTACAGTCTTTTAGGTCATCTTATAGAGGAAAAGAAACAAAAATGTCGGTAAGATAGATTATTAGCAGCTCTGAAACTGCTGTACAGAATGATGAAGAATTGGAGTTCAAACTTTGTTAATGAAGCATCCAAAGATTTATTAACCCTGCAAATGATCTCTAATTTGTACATGAATGTACCAAGTTACAGAAATGTCATGTAGATCGGTCTAATCCAGGCATTTCAAGTTTCAACCCATGTATTTGTGAACTGTACTGCATTTTGCAGTCTTTATGAAGGGTCATTGCATCTATTAACCAAATCCATGCTAAAATCCCAGAGTCTCTTAGCCATATCTGCATCATTTGCTTGCGAATTTGCTTCAGCTAAATTGCTATCAACAAAATAGCAGCCAGTGACGTCTTTAACCTGTGGATGTAATGCTACATAGCATGTAGTCGAAGCCCCCTGAAATAAAAACCAAGTGAAAACATGTAGGCCTGGCGTGCGAATAATGAACAAACAAGAGTGCTATGCTATTTCTTATTTCCATAAATTACCTGCGAAACATCTTTTACCACAAATTTTCCAAGAGTACCAATAAAACCTGCCATCACACCAGAGAATCAGAACATCGGGCATAAGTGTAGGCTAGAACATGACGTGTGTATGCAAGAAATTTTCTAAAATGCTATGAACCTATGGGACTTTGCTTCGTTGCGTGTTGGGCCAATTCTCATTTAAGATGACATGGGAGTAAAATGTAGTATCATAATTCATAATTGTCAATTATTCTGATCTGTGAAATACTATAGTTACCTTTAAAAAGTCTGTTATGACGGTAAACGTTGGTAGCAATTGCTCCTGGGTGAACTGAATTTGCAGTTATGTCTGCTTTATCTTCCTGTTTTAGAGGAAATATCATCAATATCACAGTTGTAGGGAAGTCAGAACCAAGTTTCTTGTTTTCTTTTCTATACCCAAAATATATTATTCTGATCATGGCTACTGAGTAAAAAAACCTGTCACTTAAGATCACACTTCACATGGCTACTCTATTCGGTAGAAGAAACTTATAATTCCAAAGAAGATCCTATGCGGAACAATTTACAGAAATTCTAAACTTTATTACAACACACTCACACTTACCTTCAAATGTCTTGCGAGTTCCTTACTATGCAAAATATTAGCAAGCTTTGACTGCCCATATGCAGACATACTGTTATACCTGTGCATTATCGAGTTAAAAAAAAATCAATGTAATGTATTACATGTGTCACTGTTTACCAAAAATATGTAAATTGTAATCAACAAAATACAAGTTCATGGAGAAAGTGATGTGTAAGCCAATTACAGAACTACACTTCTTCCTGTCATGTTTTCAAGATCCAGAGGAACGATATGGGTTTTAGCATTGCTAATTATAAACCGTGTTGCTTCAGAACCAGAACCTAAATGAATGTAAAGATACAGTTCTCCAAAGCTGAAAAGGATGAAATTCTTGACCACAATACCCGGAAGGGTCATTGATTTTGTCAAAACGTATCCCTTCTGTATATGACAGTTGGTGACGACGTGATGATACATTCACAATCCTTCCCTGTGTACTACTTTTATGCGCTGTTTTTTTCATGGTTTCCAACAATAGATTTGTTAACAGAAAATGACCTGCAGAAGAGAAGAAGAAAGGAATCAAGATTCTATGCCTCCATCCCAAGGAAAAATCAGGACCATAAAAGCCACAAAGATTTTTCAACATGAGTCAACATATTACTTATTACTTATCATAAGTAGTATCAATGAAGATTGTTAACACTAGACAACCAGTCATACCTATATGGTTCGTTGCAAATTGTAGTTCTATGTTGTCTTTGGACAGCATGAAAGGTGTCGCCATGACTCCTGCATTGTTACTTGGACCAAGAAAATGTAGCTCTTATTATATTATTACTCTCAAGACATGTTGCATTGTTCAATTTGTCAAAGCTAGAGCAATCTGTTTTTAACTGTTAACCATCTATTACTGAACTGATCAAGCTCCAAATAGATATCTGCATGAGAGACCCGAAATATTGTGGAACACAAAAATAGTATCATCTATCTGATCCCATTTTCTATGGTCTTACATGAGGATGTTCAGTGGGAGGCCCGATGAATTGTACTCTGCAGCAAACTTTCGGACGGATGCCATCGAAGATAGATCCAACTCCTTGGCATCAATTTTTGCAATAGGGTTATCTTGGAGTATTGCTTCCTTAACTTCCTCACCAGCTACTATATTCCTGACCGCCATAACAACATGGACACTACGCAGAGCAAGGACCCGTGCAATCTCAGTGCCCATGCCACTTGATGCTCCTGCAATCAAATTAACCACAGTGAGGTTTCATATCAAATCCATGCTCATCAGAAGGAAGAGATTACAACGAAAATGAGTTTGAACTCGAACTTGCGCTGCAAATGCAATCTCTATCTCCTCTTGTAATGCAAGACAAACTCATCATTCCTATCAGAAATACACAGTACAAGATTTTCATAACTTTTTGCTGTCAAATTCTAAAGAAATCTAGTTTTTTGCACATCAAACACTTTCAAATTATGCCATCATAATTGCCTGAGTGAATTCAATACACAAACAGAACTCAGACTCCAGCCTCATAATCGACAGATGAGAAATAAGGGTACATACAAAAAATCCCATCTGTTCTTCAAATCAAGACTCAAATTGATCACCAACAACCAATAACATCCTCAGCATTTCACCCAATAATCCATTTGAGAGCAAACCCAGAGAAAATCTCATCATTTCCCGGCACCCAATTGATCAAATGACTGCACAATCTACTGAAAACATTGTGAATTTCTCTATCGAACCAAAAGATATAACCTTTAAGCGCAAAAAAGTGACCTGTGACAATGGCGGTGAGGTCAGAGCCATCAATGCCTACAGTAACATCCTCAGCTGTGGACGAAGACGAGAACCCAGATGCCCCTTTTCTAAGAAACAACCACATCTCGCTCTGGCTCTGCAAGCTTCACAACAATGTCCGTCACTAACCAACCAAACCATCTCATGATATTTTCACCATTAATGGTTACTGTTAAATCTAATTCTGCTAATAATAGAAATTTTAATATGATACGAAATAATTACATTTTTCATCTATTGGGCCCAGCCAAGCCCACAGGTTATGAGTGGGCTGGCCCGTAAAAAATTTCCGACGGGCCGGTCGTATCTTCTCAGCATGAACCCGGCCGGCCCACCGGTCCGGTCGAACCCTAACCAGCAGCACGTGCGGGGGTGCTTCGTTTCGATAGGGAGTCACGTGTGGGGACGCAATCGTTACCCAGACAGAAATGTTCAGAAACCAAAGACGAGAGAGAACCTTTTATAAACCCTAGCTCTGCTCCTCTGCTCTGTTTCTCATTTCCCTGTCCCTCTCTCTCTCCTCCGCTTTATCTCTCTGCATTTTTTTCCTGTTCTTTGAGGTATGGATTTTTAATATGCAGAATTTGATTTCACCATTTCAATTTCAGGTTCTGGAATGTAAGATATGAATTCAGTTTTAGTTTTTTTTGTTTGTTTGTTTGGTTCTGTGCTGGATTCCGATCGAAACTCGATTGAATTAGAAATGGTTTGGGTGCTTATCAGTTTTCCGTGATTCAATTTAATTATTGTCCCAGCTCCATTTAGTTTGGTGCAAGAGAATTGTATTCTTAATCTTCAATTTTGGTTCCAATTTCATTCTATATGGAATTGTTTTTTTTTTTAATTAATATTTCAAGAGGTGTTAATTTTGAAATTACATGGAAATTACTGTTGACTAGATGCTAACAGAAAATTTGGGGGAAATTCACTTTTGTGTGTGGGTATTCATTCTAATGTGCAATTAGTGAACTGTGAATCTTACTATCATTTTTATGCCCTGCCAATGAAAGAAGGTGTCTATTTATTTATTTATTTATTTTTGCATGTCGGATTCTCTTAAACCGACATGGTATGGCTGTATACTCAGTCAGCTATCCGTATTTGATTGTTAGTATGTTTTGTGTTTCATTATATCCTTTAGATGTATGTAATTGTTGCATCTTTTTATTTATTTATTAAAATTTGGATGTAATATGACACTATAGTTTAAGACCTGCAAGTTGTTTTCCTGTTGTATAACAATGACTGCCATGACATTGGTTTCCTTTTTCTTTAACTCCTAACTGGAAAAGAGGCTTAGGCAATGCATGCTAATAAAAAAGAGAATATGAGATGAACTATCATGTACTCCAGTCCAGATGATACCTTTCTTTGTAAAAATTAACTTCTAATTTATTTCTAGTAGCCTTTTATTTTGTTTTTGAGTGGAGGGAATAGGCATTATTGGTAAAGAAGAAACAAAGTAAATCGGGATTTATCGGGACAGATGCGACAGCTTCCGGACCTGGAACTGTATTCTCTAGTTCGGTCACTTTTGTCACCTTCCAAAAGATAGTTATTTAATTGATAAATTGTATGTTGTGTTTTTAATTTAACATTTCAATGACTAATGATTCTGTTTCTCTGTTTTAATTTCAGGCATAAAATCTTTTGTTTTGTTGTCAACCTTGTTTCTTGCCGTGTCCCTATATAGAGTGACAAGATCGAGAGGCTTCTCTTGTTATTTTCCTTCCCCTCTTACACACAGTGTTCAGAGTTGAGGTTTTGAAGATTCAAAAGTTTTGTTGTTGTTCCACAATCTCATGTCAGAAGGCCCTATGACAGTGGTCAAACCCGAGGTACGTCACAAATTTGAGTTGGCAGGTTAAACTCTTATTCATTTTGTGTTGAGTTTTGATCATTTGTAAAACGAGTCTGCTGTTACTCATCTGCTGAGTATACTTTCATTCTAGTTGTTGGTTCCTTGGGATAACTTATGGTCTCAATGGACCATCTACTACTTCAACATTTAAGACAATTTTGATTTGGTCTATTGATTGAATTTAGCGCCTGGTAACAAGAATGCCCTACAATACATTGCTATTATTTCTGAATATGTCAGTGTGTTTTATTCCATTGTGTCAAAAAGTTCACCTGACTATTTATGTTGTTTCTATGATACATATATGGATATCCAACTTTAGGATCGGGTTGGGTTTAATTTTTTTCCTGTGATGTTCATTACCTTTCAATCCCTACTTAATTTTTATTATGGTTTTGATTATCAAGATGAAGTCTTATATTTGGCTGCAAACTGCTGATGGCTCAATCCAACAAGTAGAAGAAGAGGTCGCGATGTTTTGCCCAATGATATGCCGAGAGATACTTCAATCAGGCACAGGTTCTTCCAAAAACTATGCTATAACCCTTCCAGATCGAGTGAATCCTGCTATCCTGGGTTTGATACTTGATTACTGTCGATTTCATCAAGTTCCTGGTCACTCTAATAAGGTATGATATGTTCTCTACCAGTGACGTTTTCCCCTTTATACTTTCTTAGTTTTTATTCATTTCCTTATTTCTGTCTGAAGATATGCTGATGTGTAAGTGAGCCACAGAAAGGACAAAGCAATACTTACAACCTTCATGGAGGTTGTAAGAAGATTATGTTTGCATATTTACCTACAGTATTTAGAGGGTGGGATCAGTAAGATGGCATAGCTTATGTATGACCTGTCTGAAAACTGGAACTGTATTTTGTATGTGGTTTCTTTAATATAGGAGCGCAAATCTTTCGATGAGAAGTTTATTCGGATGGATACGAAAAGATTATGTGAATTGACATCTGCAGCTGACAGCCTTCAGTTAAAGCCTTTGGTTGATCTCACTAGCCGTGCACTTGCTCGAATTATCGAAGGAAAAACTCCCGAGGAGATACGCGAGACATTTCATTTACCTGATGATCTAACAGAGGTTTGTGTTGCTATCAAGAAGTCTATGGTTGATATTTAATCCGCCTCTTCTCTTCTCATGTATGTTTCATTTTGACCAGGAGGAGAAGTTGGAGCCTTTGAGAAACATGACTGATGATCCAAGGATCCGGCTTTTGAATCGATTATATGCAAGGAAGAGGAAGGAATTGAAAGAGAGAGAAAGACTTAAGGTAATCATTGTCACTTCTTTACTCTTATCTATTTTATGTTCTGCATGATGCCTAAATTTGATTTTTTTTACTGCTCAGCCCAAATTTAAGCGAGAAATCTTGAGCCAATAATTCCTTACACATTTATGTGTTTGCATAAATAGTAAATTTGATATTCTACATGTTCAGAATGTTGAGGTTGAGGAGGAGCATGTGGACGATCGATCTGTTGATGATCTCTTGTCATTTATAAATGGTGGAAATGGAGGTATATGTGAGACATGCTCTCTCTTCATCCCATTTACAGAGGGCTTGCCTTATCTACTTATGTGTTTGACTTGAGTGACCTACTTCTTTAGCTGTTCACAATTATCCTTATTCATATTTCATTAGTTGTGTAAATTATATATCCATGATGATGGCAGAGTTATCACTATGATTATTATGTAGGCTGGTAAATATTGTCTCAATAACAACTTGACTAGTGGTCAGTATATGAAGATATGTAGGCTAGTAAATATTGTCTCAATAACAACTGACTAGTGGTCAGTATATGAAAATATGTGCAAATTAACTGTAGGTAAACTTTACAACAACCAGAAAGATACATAACATTTGTAACAGAATTGTTGGGCTACTGAATAAGAACAATTGTGGTTTTGTATTAAGTTACTGTATTTCATTGAAGTCACTTCACAAAATATCTTATGGTTCAGCATCCTACGGCTTATAGTTATATTTAGGAGTTTTAATTGTCGGTATTTCCTATATCTTGTTATTACCCTGAATATATGCTACTGGTTTTACAGATTCAAAGGCTGCAAGAAGCAATAAGAATAAAAAGAAAAATCGGAGAAGAAAAGATCAACAGAAGGACCCCATCTCAAACACTGGAAATGGAAGCCATAAGGTTTACACCTCTCTCTCTCTCTCTTTCTCTCTCTCAGTGCATTAGCAACCAGAACGACAGGAAGCTTATCTCTTCTTTCTGTTTAGGGGTCAGATGTGCTCCCCTCTGACTGCCACAATGGTGAGGTTAGCGATGTCTTGGGGGGCACTCGTATTAAGTCATCAAAGTCGCAAGATTCTGCTACTCTCACCTTTTTACCTAGGCTTGAGTTTGATGAAGGTGACATTGATGACGATTTAGATCCTGCAATGAAGGAAGAACTTGACAGGTCCGATATATATTTTTTTTTCCCTATTAATAATTCCTCTATTTATATCATTCTAGTGGAATCAGATAATTTAGATGACGGTGATGATGATTTAATCTTCATTTTAAACCTATCTATTAATAGCTTTGTATGATGACTTGTCTGGCTTAACTGGAGATGGTAGTCATGTTGGAATTATCAAAATCAAAGAAAAATGAATAAGTAAAACACAACATCAGACTTGTTTTGTTTTTTTTACATTCTAATATTGTGCTTCTCATTTTAATGCAGAGAAGTGGAAGATTTTGCCCGGAGATTGAATTCAGATTGGCCGGAGAGGATGCAGGAAATTTTATCTTTGGGCCAGGAAAGAAGGCTCATACCACTATCTATGAACGGCAATAGATCTACTTGCAGGTGTGTATACAAACATGATCAGTCCCTGAAGTTCTGTATTTCATTTCTTTTTTTTTTACAGGCTTGAAATAACAAAAAGTTAAAGTTTTTTGTGGGTTCTCCATGTAATCCTATCCAGTAACAATTTTTTAGTTGCATCTAATTTTGAAAAATACTATTAGTGATTGCCATGAAGCTCGCCTTTCTACATCTCATTGGATATTTCATTTCAGGTCTGGGCGAGAGATGATGATTCAATAATAACATGGGAGATTGATTCTTTGGAATCTTCTGCTGGATTTGAAGAAGATGCAGCATCAAATTTTCTTCTGATGCATCTTTGTTGGGAGCAGCTCTATAAAAGTTTTTCTTCTGATGCATCTTTGTTGGTAGCAACTCGATAAAAGAGGAGTATCCAAGGCACAAAATGTTCTGAATTTCTTTTTCCCCTCATAAAAGATGTAAATAATTCTCATCTTTTTTTTCTTCTATTTACATGCCTGAAGTTATATGTTTTGTAGAATTCATTGAGATATAATGTTACCGTTCCGATTGGGTTTTTCCTACCAGAGTTACATATAAAATGTTCTATTTATATTCTTTTTTCCAATTTAGTCTATCATGGATGCGATTTTGGTTTAGTTTAATAGACAAATATGAAATATCCCATTTAAAAACAGCAACAGAAACCACCAAGTCAGTGTGTTTCCTATCATAATTAAATCTGAAATCAGGAAATTACACTAATTCACTGAGAAACTAGTCCAGGAATAAAATAAATACAGAGGTTCAGCTGCAAATAATTATTGAATATCAATATGTGCTTGTTCTTCTAGATTTGCTTTGACCTGAAATCAAACAAATAGCACTGTTAATGAAGCCTGAAATCAAACACTATTAGTCATAAGCAAAGATAGTCTGTATATGGTTATATATGTATAGAGAGGATTTAAGTGTTTGTTCAGGAAAGAGGAGACTACGACGACGTTTTCATGGGCCTTGGCTTGGCCTCATAATTCATAATTGGGCTGGGATAAAAATAAAATAAAGCCTGGGCTGATCCGGCGTCGTTTTGCATAGGTTTCTACTCTTCCCTACCGAAGCCTCGCTATAAAATGTCGCAAAACCCTAGCTCCTCGTCACTCACCTCAGATCTTCGAAGCTGAGAATCGTCCCAAGGTAAGCTTTCTGAGCTCTGCAGTATCGTTTTTGTTCTTTAGCTTCTGTTCATCGTTATTTTTCGAACCCTAGTTGTAGTATTGGTTATATCATCTTCGAGGCTGGAGAATTATTACAGTTTTTACATTTTTGTGTCTTTTGTATGGCGTATGAGACTATGAATGTATGCATTACTGTAACCATTTGGATTTGGTTGCTGTGTTGTAGTTTGTGTTGTAGTGTTGTTTTCTGAGATTTTTATCGCATATCTGCTGTTTGTGTCGTGACGCATTTTCCTTGCCTTTTTTTTATCTGATTGCAGTGGTTTTATGATTTTTGCTTTGGTTGAAAATATGTAACTTATGAAGTTTATAGAAGTGAGACAATTGGTGTTCTATTTCCTCTGTAATTGTTTTGAAACTAGAATTGGATTATTCAACTGTGCTCAGTGAGATTTTTTGTCTCACGGGTTGATTTAGAACTTTGTTATTGAAAAAATGGCCACTCCTTGTTTGATGAATTTGAATCTTTGATTTAGTTTGCATTTCTATTATCTGTTACCTTCACTAGCTTGGAGCTTCTTTGTATGCCTTGTTAGTAACTGAGTGTGCCCTTACCCTGGTGAATCAGGTCATGGCTCCGAAACAGCCCAACACCGGCCTCTTTGTCGGATTGAACAAAGGGCACATTGTCACAAAGAAGGAATTGCCTGTACGCCCTTCTGACCGCAAAGGGGTATGTTCCATTTCATATGAATTCACATTAAGTTGACTACTTCCAAATTGTTTTTGTTCACAGCATTGGATTTTGTGAGTTATTAACCTTATAATTGTTTTGTATTTCAGAAAACCAGCAAGAGGGTTCACTTTGTGAGAAACTTGATCAGGGAAGTTGCTGGGTTTGCACCATATGAGAAGAGGATCACTGAGCTTCTGAAGGTCGGAAAGGACAAGAGAGCACTGAAGGTGGCTAAGCGAAAGTTGGGAACCCACAAGAGGGCCAAGAAGAAGCGTGAGGAGATGTCTAGCGTTCTCCGCAAGATGAGGTAATTTCCACTGAAATATTATTTCCCATGTCAAGCATTTGACAATTCATTACTACTTCCTTGCCTTGCAATTGCTAATTTTGTTTTGTTATTGGTGCTTGCAGGTCTGCTGGTGCTCACAAGTAGGCAATCTCAGTTTTTTCTTCAAAAGGATCTTGTTGCATTGTCCGTCTTCTGTTTTTTTTTTTTTTTGTTGCTAGAGATGTTTAGTACTCAATGTTCTTATTTAAGACTTGCTATGATCGGGATTATGTGTTTGGAAGCTACTCTATTGTGATAATTCAGAAGTTACCTATGTTTTTTTTATCAGTTTTTCTCGTCTCTTATTGTGTTGGAAAATAATTGTGAAAGCTTAAAAGTTTGTTTTTCTCTATACTTGACGCAATTAACGCCTTCTGATACACCCTCCCTTGTCCGGGAAGTACATTTTATGAGTAGAAAATTGGGATTGTTTGTTAATTTCAATTGATCATAGAAAACCAATTACTGGTTAAACTTTTCTAATCATCTGAAAGTTCTCAACATTCAATTCTAGGTACAAATCCTGATTACATTGCTTGTTGTATGAGTTCTGTTCAATATGCATAGTATAATATTTTATTTCCTTTGTTTTATTCAACAGCCGGCAGTGTTCTGATTTGCAAGTGTTGTAATATCATCATCACAACACTACAAAAAATTCCACTCAGTACAATGTCTCTGATTCATGGTTTTTGAATAACTACCGGATATGCTGTTGGTGCCTAATCCTTGCACTGGCCCAATACATCTCAATCAACTACAAAAAAGGATGAAAATTACAGCTCAATAAGAGTATTCGAGCTGAAAGCTAAGTGAGATCATGTTTTGAACTTTTGGGTGAGTTTCTCAATTCCTTCCCTACAATCTCCAGCAACTCGCTTTGCTCCTT
The DNA here is from genome assembly GCA_036897725.1 of Erodium texanum. NCBI lineage: Eukaryota > Viridiplantae > Streptophyta > Magnoliopsida > Geraniales > Geraniaceae > Erodium > Erodium texanum. The sequence continues at coordinate 5,635 of JAYMSW010001092.1, read as the reverse complement.
CCTTCACAGCTGACCCGAATTCTGCGGTGTTTCTCTGCAATTCTTCTGCTGTTCTGCTTACCTTTGACACGGTGGCCCCTTTTAGTTCATTGGCTCGTGTTCCGGCGTCAGAGACCCACTCCTTCAACTTTGATATCAACAAGACTATCTTCTCGATAATCTTGTTGATCACATCTTTGGACTTACCTTTAACCTGGGCTGCAAACACCTTGAGCTTGTTCACTAAGGTTTCAGCTCTGCCTACAGTCGCTTGGATTGAAACCTTCTCCCCGGCACTGACCCAGGTGGTTTCGCTAGCTGTCTCTTCGTGAAGGTCACTGTCCACAACCACTTTAATGCCACGCCTCCCCCACCGGTCTCTAGCTTCTTCCAGTGCTTTTGCTTGTTCTCTTGCTCTTTTTGCCTCATCCTCTGCCCATGCCCTATATATTAAGAAGTTAAAAAATTGGCAGTAGTTGAACAAGAATGACTCAAGGTAGAGTCATGGTTACCCAGTATAGTAAACTAGAAAGTTAATATTTTTTTTTGGCTTAGGTTTGTTTGTCTTAAAAGAATCCTACATCATCATTACAGTGACCTAAATGCACTCAACACACTGCTCAACATTGGGGCATCTCGTGAAGCTACATTGACCAAGTGAATTTGTAAGAACGTGAACATAAGTATTGAAGCAGCATATGAAAAAAAAAACTACTATTAAGGGCATGCCTATTAGTTGTGGGAGCAAAATTCCACATGCATAATGCATTCATGACGTTTGAAGTAAAAAAAAAAAAAAAACCTCATTCAGTTACTGTAATTGCCACCTATTGAACAGAAAAAGGATAGTTTTCTTACCTGGCCATGGACAAGGCTTTGCGCTCAACTTCCAACTCGTATTGCAATCGGGTTAGCTCCTGGTTTTCATTTTCTGCTTCAAGTTTAAGTTTGTTTATCCTTTCCTTTTCATATGCTATCTCTACCTTGTTGCTCATAAGACTCTGCAGCTGATCCTCCACTTCACGCCTTAACTTCGAGAGAACTTCCATTTCTGCTTCAATAGCAACTCGTTCCTTCATTATAGCAATGTTATCCTCCTCCCTCACAGCCCTTAGTTCTTCCAATTCGCACCTTGCCTGTTCAGCCATTTTGCCCACAGCATCAATCTTTTCCTTTTCTATGATAAGTTCCTTCTCAAAACTTGCATCGATATCCTTCTTAACTTGGGCTACCAACTCATTGTGTGCTAAAACAGCATTTTCTGCCATAGATTCTGCTTCAATGCGCGCAAGTTCCTCACTCACAAGGTCAGATGCCTCACCAATTGCAAGAGCAATTGCAACTTGGGCTTTTGTGACTGGTTTGTCAGGCTGAAACAGTCTCGTGTTACCTACAATATAAAAAGAGAAAAGTGGAGTTATTACTAATGAAGTACTTATCTAAGTAGGATGTGGCTAAAGTGTAGTACAACTTACCAAATGCAAGAGCTATTATTCCCTGCTCTCCTGCAGATACATCAGCTACAATTGCAGGACATGCATCAGGGTGTATCTTATCAGTGTCTATAAAACCTGAAACTTGGTGCAATACCTGTTTTTGGACACAAAGTTCAGTTAGATATAAAGCTACTAATTACTTTCAAGTAGAAAAAACTAAACACCAAAAAAGCTTCATATTAGCAACCTTCCTGTCTGCCTCAGGGAGCTGCCTTTTCTCTAGGGCCATTTTCCAGCTTACAAGATCTTGGCGTGAGAGAGGGCTGCAATAATAAAATTGTGAGAAAAATCTCAACAGTGTTAAGTTATGGTCACTTTTAGATGTTAGAGGGTGAACATCATATGAAATTAAAAAGTATTTTCAGTTATGCAACTGGAGCAGTACGTGGCAGTCGGGATCCTATTGTAACTGAGTCATGTAGATGATTAGTTCTATTTATCTAAAATAACATTCTACAAAAACAGAACAGATTCCATTTCAGCTAATTTGGCACAATCACCTTTCAGGACAGAAGTATAATGGACTAGTGTGGTCCTCGTCTAATGAAGAAAGCATATCACTTCTAGATAGCTTGCTTGATATAAGTCCAGCTTCTGCCAAGCCTGAACATTTGAACAAGCAACGAGGGAACATAAGAAGGTCAAATAAAGCTCACTGGGAAACCTTCTACGTATTACAGTGCAAAACTATGACTATCTGATCTCACCTTGAATGTATGCAAAGTCAGGGTCTTCGGGACTAATATCATCAAATGCAAGCTCGGAAACATTTTCTATATACATTGCAGGATAAACCTTTGAAATTGAATTCCTGCAAGTAAAAGATAATCATTCGTATGTCCAGTCAACCATATTTATATGCAGTATAAAATGCTAACTGGATATCCTAGCAACCATGGGAACACATATGAATACCTGGAGAGAGCATTGCTTGCAGTCACCAACCAACGAGCATATTCACGCCGTGTACATAAATCAGTAGGTTGAACATCAGCCTCTATGACCTGAAATTACGCATGGCATTTGAACTATAAACTGCAAGCCTTCGCATCATCCCTAACATTTAATAATTTAGTTCCCAACACAGCATGGTATAATGGGCTAAAAATTCTCAACTCACTATTAGGCCATACAGGAAGTTCAAACTAATTGTGATGCTTTAACAGAAATGGGTTAACATAACATAGTTTCAGGATATTAAAAAGATGAACAATACTATTGAGTCCATTTTGGTTATTGATAACCTAGATAAACTTCTCTTGTACTCTAGTTCCCCCCATATCAGAAGTAAAAATGTCCAGCTAAGCTCATAATCAAAGAGAAATGAAGTGATTGGCTGTGCAAAAAGTACCTTCAACACTTGAAGTGCTGCTAGTGCCTGCCCTTGAACCTGATCAACAACTGAAGGAACCAACACTTTTCCTGGCAGAACCTGTAGAGCTGCAGAAACTACAGATGGAGCAGGAATCCCAGCAGAGGAAAAGGAAACCCCAGGATTTGGTGAATCAAACAATGTGTTTATATTCATCTCACTATGACCATTTGATTTTTGTTCAATTTCAACTGGAAATGCTGATGCTGAGACAGATCCTATTCCAGAAGACTCGGTTTCATTTAAGTTGAGGGATGAACTATTATCTTCGGCTGAGACCTGAAGTGTTTTGCTCAGGTCAAGATTATTTGTAGTTGAAGATGAGCTTATGGTTACTACATCAACTTTGGCCACAATATCAGACACAAGTTCACTAGAAGGATGGGTGATGGAACTAGAAGAATCAAAAGAAAGATCGAAATTTCCATCTTCACTCGACCCAGGAATTTCTTCCTGGTTAGCATAAAATTCCATTGAAATGGATTCAGAGACTGACAAGTTGGTTAGCTCAACCTCACTTGGGTTTACTTCGGAAGCCAGTTCTGGTGCGCCCACATCAAGGTTGTTGATGGAATCATTATACTCATTGACAACAACAGAACTATCAACAATTTCAGGTTCATGTGACTTAAAAGAGCCCGTGTCGAGATCAGGAGCAACAGAATTGTCATCAAAAGCCGATTCATATTGGAAACTCTCTTGAATGGCAACAATACCATTTGATGTATTTCCAGCATCATGTACTGATGCATTCTCAATATCAATTTCATCACTCAGTTTATTTTCAGTAGGAGCTTCAACAAATTCGGGAGATGGCGAATGTTCATCTTTACCTGTCTCACTTTCTGGGCTACTATCATTTTGCTCTACAGTGATGCTGTCATCTCCATCTTTAACACTAGCACCTTGCTCATCATCAGCCAACGTCACTTGTTGCTCCGTTGTCAAGGGCTCCATCTGTAATTTGGAACCTGTGCACAGCCACATACATATACAGTTATATAGAGAGAGTGGATCTGGCTGATATAAATTCATTGTAGTTTCTAACAAAACACGACCTACATTAGATACAAAGAGGCACATGCCACTCAATATACTTAACTCAAAACCCAACACTTACTGGAATTGCTACATTTGCTCAGTGAAAAGGCTGCAAAAGTGAGGCCTCCAACAAGGACAATTCCTGCTACTCCTGCCCCCACCATTCCTGGATGTAAATTTGTTTCAAAAGCATTATTCATTGTTCAAAAGAACGAGAATCATTTAGCTTGAAGCAAAATTTACACATTCTCGTTCAAATAGCAAAATCATCAAATTCAGTTTGATTGCTCAGCCAATGAAGAAGTAAACTATTTCTATTCAGGTATCAAAGCTTTTCAGTACTTGCAAACCAAAAACACTTCGAGTCAGTTTCACTTCCTATAGTTTACTATCAAATTCATTTCCTCCACTTTCTCAGCAACCAAACAGAACAATTGCATTGTAAGCGAACAAGAAAGAGACACACACTCAGTCACTCTCCACGTACCTCCAATCCACTTCTTCCTGTCGTACTCCGGAGACTTCTCTTCCTCATCACCACCCGAATCAGACCAACCAGAAAAATCATTGGCCACAGCATCACATCGGACCAAACAACTCCCAAAACGCCGCCGTTCCCCGTGCTGCGCAGCACAGACCAACCGCCCACCGCGACCGAGCTCCCTCACTTGCATGCGCATGAGACCCGCCGGAACCTGCCAGGAGCTCCGGCAACTGAAAGCCAGTCGAAGCTGGAGAGAGGTTGGGGAACACGCGGCAACCGGAGAAGCCAGCTTATCCCCAATTCGTCAAAATGCACCCAACCAACCAAACAAATTCAGAAACCAGAAATTGACCACTGCTAGGGTTTTAGCGGGGAAGATGAGAACAAAACGAAGAAGAGATCGATTTCCGCAGTTTTTTTTTTTTTTGCTATCGCTAATGTGTACGAAAGAGAGGGAAAATTGGAGATGTCCGAATCGGTACAAGATAGAGATCGAATATTTATTACAGGAATCTGAAAATAGCGGAATTTCAATCCCTAGCAGTGGCGCACACCTAACTATCTATGGCTTCTCTCGCTTTTATCAACCCACTTCTCAGACTCGTCCATCTTCAACTGTCTCTCTTTTCTTATCCTCGCGTAATTACATATTTATCCCCTCTTTTTCCTACACGACGTCTTTGTTTTGCATTCAAACTAATTTTCGTTGGAGCCGACATCGGCACAAAAACCATGAAACCCAACCTTAAAACTCAAAATATGATTGACAAACAAAAAAAACTCAGTTTGCTTGTCACACGTGTGTATATAGGTTAAGTATGACAGACAAAAGGATTTGAACTCGATGTAAGATTGATTCCATTAAGTTCGGTAAAGAGAAAATAATATATAATCGAGATTTAATGATCAGTCTTCCGTCAGAGGAGATAAGTATTCGAGTTATCATCTCGTCATCTCTTGTAGATATAGATCGTTGTTAGTCTGAGCTGCTACCGTTATCGCCTTTGCCCTCCTCGTCGTTGTCCGCCCGTAACTTTTGGCCAACGTTGTCTTGCCTCGCCCGAGACCTCTAGATTTGCCATGCTACCAGTCTTGTCGTCGCGTTTTCCTGTGCCTTAGACATGTTCGAGTGTGGTATACTTGTGTCTGGTTGTGCCGTGTTCAGTTTTTTTTTTTTAGTCAATAAAACTTTTTTTTTTTGAAAGCCCCGCCGTGATAATGAGAAAGAGTTCTACACATACGCACAAATCGGTCAATAATATC
>JAYMSW010001091.1:0-17998 GCA_036897725.1 Erodium texanum | reverse complement strand
TAGGGGGGAGATATGGAAAGAAAGAAATTTGAAACCCCAACTAAGTGAACTTACGTTCCACCGACTCCTCCAATCACTTCTGAGCTGATTGGATGAAATGGAAGCTCGCAGATTGCAACCTGAAAATACAATATTGAAAAATAAAATAAAATGCCATTAATCATCAAAAGCTTCAGCCAGAAAACAGATTGGACAAAAACTAATTAATCTAAACCCAAGGGTGTACATGCTGCTAAAGTCATGACTCGTCACTTTTCACTTATCCGAACTTGACGAAGTTTTCTATAGAAACACAAAAAAAAAAAAAAATGTATAGAGAATCTAAATATTTGCAAAGACCAGTCTGCCAATGAAGATCACAATCAAACATGAAATTCCTCTTAAATAAATAGTTTTCCAAATCAAAATCCAGAAAAGCAAGCAACACGATTGCTTTGCTTACTGGTCAAAATTACCTTGGCTCCAAAATTAGCAGAGAACCTGGAAGCGCGAACACCGCCGCTTCCGGCCCCAATGACGAACAGATCATAGTCATACCCCTCTCCGTCCGGCTTGCCCGCCCTGGTGACCTACAGCTGAGAATCAGAACAACAACAACAAACAGTCACACACAACTCACACGACCGGATCAAAAGGTAGGAATCAAATAAAAGCCAAATCACCATACGAAATGGAAATCAATCTGGCTCTAACGACTACGGATTGGAAATTGCAAGTTGATTTCGTTTAGGCCTTACATTTTCTCGGGAACCAAACGGAAACGTACCTGAGCGACGTGGAGATATGCGTGTAAGGGTTTTAGGAGGAAAAGAGATGGGTGCGATGCGTAGTGAAATTGGGAGAGAAGGTTTAGAGAACGAGGAGAAGAAGAACGTTGAAAGGAGGATGTATGTATACCTATCAGACAGATAGCTGGTTTTTAATTTCGAGGCTCTCGCCCGTTATGTCATGACATTTAGGTAATAAAACTACAGCCCCGAAATAAAATGCAATACTTTTTATTTTATTTTTAAAAGTATAATGAAAGAAAAAATATAATTTAGAAACAGGTAATAAGTGTAGATGATTTCTTTTCAAAATAAATAATTATAGATGATTTGTCTAATTTCTTTAATAACCACCCCAAATTTGTGAATTAAGAATTTAGATCATACAGTTCAAAATTTTAACGATAATACATATAATCTTTTAATATATTTATTTATTTATTCATTAAATACATAAAATTAAGATCTCACATCCGAGAACCAAATGAGTATTTAAATAATCAATTTATGAAAGAAATAGGTTTAATTAACATTTTATTCATCTACGATTGTTAATCGGAAATATCAGAAACAACTATTATAGTGCATATACAACATGTGATGCACTCTCTCCTGTCATTATTTTTAATTGGTCTTTTAGGTACACAAATAGAATTAGTCCTTAGTGGGTAATATTCTAGCTTTCTCATATTACTTTTAAGAACTGAGCCTTTCAAATTATTTAAGACCCATTTAGGGAAGAGAGCATGCCTCTTTAAATTGCAATCTCATTATTATCTCTCCACAATTATGTACACAAGCTAATTATTTAAGAATATAATGCTTAATCAGCCTTGAAATAATAGTATTTCATCAAATACACATATGACCACCTTCCATTAGATGAATACTCTGAATAAAAGTTTACTTTTTTCTTTTTTTTCTTTTTTTATCAGAAAGAGGAAAATGTATTACAGAAAAAAAAAAAAAAAAAAAAGCTTCCGGGACAAAAATGACAAGCTCAAACAAAAGTTTGATACATAAATAAAACCCAGCTCCACCCCTTAGAAGGAGGCATAACCAGGACCTCCTCGAACTAAACAAGCGAACGATAACACAAGAGACCAAGCCCGAATGAATCCCCAGATCTTAAAAAGGCTGAGTAATCCATACCCTCCCAACACGAAAGGGAACATAAGTACCTATGATTAGTAAAAAAAGACGACCATCTAAAATGTATCGTCATCTTCAAAAGTGAACCTGTCTCTCTATCCACGAGATCTACAATTTGGATTTGACTTCGTAACTGGTTACCCAAGCCTCTCTCTCTCCACCTGATCCTATGGTGCTCAGCAACCAAAACTCTTGCAATGACGTCACCACATGCTCCTTGCTTTTCCATGGTGCTCTCGCTTTCAATTCCTGAGAACAAGTTCAGTGGAGTCGCAAGGACCACATCACCCCCACCATTGCTATTACAAAACAACCCATGATTGAAATGTGTGGCTAATTAATAAATGGCATTCAATAGGGTCCCCCTATGATGCGCAACAAATATCTACCCTAAAATCGACACAAATAGTTGTAACAATCATAAAAATGAATAGCAATCTCCCTCATAATTTGGGTTCGTCAAACCAATGTCGATATCTAAGGCACGCATTTGAATCAATCACCAGTAAGGCTGTTCGCAAATAACTTGCGAAAAGAGAGAGAAGAAAATAATGCTACTTGATCACGGTTCCTCCACGTACGCATCGAAGCTAATGTCTGCATCAAAATTCAAACTCAAAACATTGCTCATGTAGGAGCAAACCCATACCCAACTTGTGTTGGTTCTTCATCAATATTACTCGATCAAGAAAGCGAAGATGCTAGCTATAAACATGTGGTCTGCATTACTCAATCAAGAAAGCGAAGATGCTAGCTATAACTATGCGGTCTGCACCACATATTCACATGTATAGGCCACGTCCAAATAAGGTCAAAATTCTCTTTTCAACTCTCCGAGCGATAGTATCAAATAAAATGCCCTCAAAGCACATACATTATGCTTTTTTGGACCAGACAGCATTTAATTCATGACCCGAGGGCTCAAAAATCAAAGGGAGTACAGTCAGTACCACACACACAGCTGTGACCTCCATGCAGTCCGGGGGATTCTATTACTAGAGCTCATCTCTCGGCACTTAACCAATACTTTGCGATGAATGATTTCAAATGTTCTTTATTGCTAGTGACGCAAAGAGCATTGCTTATCCCACCAATGGGGAAAACGTGGACCTTTCTGGTTTGTTAGCAATGAATCGGGGCTATAATACAGTTCATTAGTCAAGAATAGTTACAAGACCAGTTTCAACTAAAGAACAACTCGCATATATCACTTGCAGTTTCCAATCCTTATTGCCTATTCCTAGATGGAAAAAAAAAATTCCTGAATTCTTTTGGCAGCTTACTTCCACCAGAAGAGGATCGAGGAAGCAAATGAAGTAAAGAAAATGGTCTTTACAAAGATGATGTGACTTACACGTTTGGATCAGCATGCACAGTGAAACACGGAAGTCCCAAGACACTTGGCTTTATTTGGAATCTTCCTAACACCACCCGCATCATTGTTATGTGATCTCGGGGTCTCAGGAGATACACGGATTCTGTCCATTATATTGACACCGGGGGCATTGAGAATTGCCTTAGGCATGGACAAAGCAAACTGCATGCTCCATATTGATAGTGGCCTCATATATATGAGGGATCGAAAGTGCCCGTCTGTCGTCCACCCCTCTGGTGTTTGGAACCAATACCTGAGTTTAGGAGAAACAAAAATTTACTCAAAATCATTCACACGACTATAACCAAATAAATGGGGGTGGAAGCACACATTTGTAAGTGACAGTACATGATTTAATATTCTAAAAGAACTCCTCTGTGAGAGAAATGGCCGCTACTTTGAGGGTAAATTTTCATCAAAGAATGATCAAGTGACCAGAATCTGGAAAGATATCAGTTACTACAGGAGATTCAAAATTCCGCAATATAAATCAGATATTTGATAACTCCTTAAAGAACATATGTCAATGTTGATATTTACGATGAGGAACTTATCTTTGCGCGTATATCTGAAGATATGAAAGATGGGACATAACTGAAACAGATAAGCCATGCATGAACCTATTTTTTTTAATATCGACTAAACCAGGCATATCAAAGCATTTGATCTCAAGACATTGCTTATGTAGGCAAGGTCGCACCAAACATTTTTTTTTTATTCTTGAACTTTTTAAGATTCATGTATCGAGCATGAGCTCCCTTACGTAGAAAAGAGCTCTAAATTTTCTGTGACTCACTTTGAGGGAGGCCTCACAAGGGCTGAATAGAGAGAAGCCCAGCAGAAGCAGACCTAAGTTTAAGTGCTTCACCAGTTGGACAAGCAAGCTTTGGGTTCAAGTGCTTAAGTAGTTGAACAAGCAAGCTCTGTTCACAGACCTATATAATGACACTTAAGCATTGACATGACAGGAGTTCTTAATTTAGTCATTGCATAACACTCATGGAATTCCAAGCACTAAATATCCAAAATTTACATAGGAGAGACCAAAACCATCGAAATATCAGTCAAGTTCAGCACAATCATGCAGTTTTGAGCATACAATAATATGACAGAAAAAGAAGGTTAAAACAGAAATTCAAAGAAAATTAAGTAATTAGCAGGAGAGATGTTCAAGATACTCACCCATAGCCTTCTTCTGACCAGCCTGCTATAAAAATACCTTCAGCCGTAGCAAAGGCCTGCTCCTCCATACCGGCAAGGATCATGGTAGCAGCAGCACCATATGTTACACCTGTCCATATTTCCCGGGACTGCATGCAAGACTCATCCACCTTTCCATTGGGGTACATCCCATTCACAGCACCCATCCTACCCCCTTTAACTTTCATCACATTGAAATCATATATTTTCTGCAAAACACTTTTGATTTTGTAATCATCAAAAAGTGAAGGCAAGCCTGAGGATGCTGTATACCACTGCCCTGCTAGCTGATCTGCTTGTATAGACTTACTGCTAGCAGTAGACCCACTATCATAGTTAAAATAAGTACCATTCCATAACTTGGCTTCAAAAACTGATTTAGCTTTCAAAAATTTGCTTTTGCAGCTTTCTGCAAATTCCCTGTCTCCTAATTGGATAGCCATTGCTGCTGCGGCCTGAAGTGCAGCAATCCACAAGCAGCCACAATAAGCACTCACACCATGAACAGTCCAAGCATCATAAGTTTGATCTGGGAACCCATCATTCTCAATGAGGCAATCATTGTCCTTATCGAACTGTTCCATATACTCAATTGCAGCTCGAACAGCTGGCCACACATCAACTCCAAACGACATATCTCCTGTTGCTGCAAAATCTCTGTACACCTGGAGCACGAACTTCGGGTTTAGATCCTTCCATTTACTTGTGTCATGAATATTATATGCATTCATTTCGTGCCATGGATCATGCATTCCAAGATCATGAGGAACAGCTCCTCTGACCTTACGGATCCCCCAGTTCCCCCCTGCAAGGAACTTTACTTTTCTTCCATCCTCAGATAAAACAGCCTTGGCGAAGTCCCGTTGGATATTGAGTTCAATTTTGGGAAACAGTTCAAGAAGGGCAAAGGATGCATAGAAGTGCACATCATACGTGCACCACATGATGTATTCCACCCCTTCCAAGTACAAAAACCTACCAACATCGTCATCATCATATGGGTACTGATGTAAGAAATGGTTGCCATTGTCCATTTTACATGCTACTGGCTCCTCTTCATCACTTTCACTACTTCCATTACTATTGCTGCCAGCAATTGCTTGCTCAGCCAATGAAACTCTTCTGCAATCCACTTCGGCCTTTGTTACTTTGACTTCCTTGGTTTCTGTTGATTGATGTTGATTCTTTCTCGCATTCACAGCCGGGAACCGAGAGTCTAAAAAAGTAACGAGGGGTGAAAATGCGATTTCTAGTTTTTAGAAGATGCTACCAGTAATAAAATTAATGAAATGTTGAAAAAAAAGTTGATATATCCATGAGAAATAAAATGCATATAGTACCAATCCAGACAGTTCCACCAGCAACTAGAAAGTAGAGTTCATTAAACAATGTGAACTTGTACCTGCAAGATTAGATCATACAGAATCAAATATCTACCAAAAGTTAGGGTAGAACATCAAACAACAGACAAACATTTCATTTAAAATGGGCTACTTGAATCAGATCAAGCTTAAATTGATTTAAAACGGACTACATATCAGACAACCGGATCGAACATCAAACAACTAGAAAGTAGAGTTCATTATATGCATATCAGGTCGGGCTTCCACAACTAAAAGGCCAATCTTGTTAGTTGGGTATGGCCCTAATCTTTATAAGTGGTTCTTTATTCTTATATTATTTCGATGTGAGTTCAATATACTTCACTCCCCCTCAGGACTGGACTTCTACACGTGGCCCATAGCAGGACTAGACATATGCACATGAACCAGAGGTCACATGGTGGAGGTGACAAATGGACCGTGGGCCGAATCAAGCTTTGGTACCATGTAAATTTTATTTAAAACGGGCCAATTATATCGGGTCGGGTTTCCACAACTAAAAGGTCAATCTTATTAACATAATGACACGTGGCCAAAACACGCAACTCTGGTCATGGCTAGAAATAAGGATACTTATCTACCCATCCTTTTACTTGTATTGCTTTTCTACTATTAGCTTGTTGTGGAGATCATGGGCAACAACATGATCTCTTGTTACTTTGTTAGTTTTGGAAATTTCAGCTTGTTTTGAAGGTCGCAGATGAAATAAGAAGTCAAGAGAAAATTATCTTATTAGTTTTAGTTTTATGAGGTCAGTGTTCTCTCTCACGAATTCCACCATTCCAGAAATGAGCACCAATGATATCAGTTATTCCGGACCCATAACTCGATCCAGAGCTTAGTCGTGTGCCATTTTGTGGTAGGTCTTCCCAACCCGATTTGCTGGACTCATAATACACTCCCTCTCACATGTCGTCTACATGTGGGCTTTCTTCAACAAAATGAAAAGCCTACATGAAGCTATGACACGGAGCATTCATCAAAATTTATATTCCTAAGATGCCACATCAGCATTAACTGGACTACTTTCACCAAAGAATTATTTATTTGATATGCTTAATTTCATAGTACCATGAACTATTGTTAAGGAGCAATTTGGTTCAATTTGGATACTGCAGAGAATATATTTGTCCATTCTAAAGTACAAGGACTACTTTGGCTAATTCCTGATAGCACATAGATATATATGTATATATGTGGTTCTTTATGCTTAAAAAGAAGTGCTACACTAAAATTTACCACTCCGGTAGCCTTGCATCCTGCAAGACAGGAGCTTGCCATTTCTCAATCTCTTCTTCCCACCGCTTATAATCTGAATAACATTCTAAGATCAGATACGCGGTACAAAGGCATCGTAGAACATGAATTCAGAGAGAATGATCAATAAAATACAAAACTGAATAGCAAATGTAATGCGTACTTGTTAGTGCATCATGCACTAAATTCAAAGCTGCTCCTTCTGAAGTGCCATAGAATTTTGTATACCTCCTGGCCAAAAAGAAAAAAAACAAGGCTCAGTGGGAATAATCATCATGACAAAAGTGACCATAGAATATCTTTTCACATAGTATTGACTATTTAACACCCCCACAATGCGTCCAAGGGAAAGCCCAAAACGCTCAACCTCGACCTGTTGTCGCACATTCTGAAAATTACAAGTTATGTCTTCCTCTGAACCCGTTTATGGAAAACATCTACCAAATGTTAAGTTATTGTAGGGTAATCATAGGTTTTGACATCAACACAACAAGCAAAATGTAAAAATGGTATGGAAGTAATGAAATGCAACCACAAAATGTAGACATACATGATTATTATCAAGACCCGAACTTTGGGCCATTATATGAAGTCCCAAATTTAAACATGCACAAAGGATTAAGATTACACACAGTGTTACCTATAGTATGAGCTCCCCTTCGAAAATTTTACTTTTGGAGATGACCATGCTAGGGCAAATGCAACGGTGCACTTCCCATGAGGCTCCACCCAAGCTGAAGCTGAAACTGCTGCACAATGCGTCTCCCCAGGTGATGAAGGCACGCTTGGTCCAGAATTGAAATTATTTTGATCAAATTGTCCATCCTAAAAATAAATGTGACATTAACTATATATGAGTTTCAATTGTACATGGTTTTTTAACAGAATAGAACACTATCTTTTAGGTATGAATCTCAGTCATAGATTTTCAAGACTAACAGACGAACAGTAATCGGCTAACACAAAGTTCTAGACAAAATAAGTGCATTAGGTATTCACTAGCAAAAGCATGCTTACAGCAATGAGCAAAACAGATAATGATACCGAGCAAGAACCAGTACCTGAACCATTTTGGCCCACATACCCTTTGCTGTCACTGAACTTCCTTCAGAAAGCCCAAAACATGGGAGAACTGTAACATTTACATTCTGAGTTTCACAAGCAGCTACTGCAAATGTAACAGGCGGATTATCCTTGGCGGTCCTGCAACATTGAAATAATCCTCACAGTTACAAACTGAATACTGTAAGCTAAGAACTAAAATAATGCCCCCACATGGCTAACGAGAGTAAAGCAGATCAATTAACCTTCCAAAAGATTATTTGTTTACACGTAATACGAACTATATATGTTGAATAGAACATGTCACATCTTGATTAAGGGACTTACAGGAGTGTCAAGAGACCATGCAGTAGTGTAGTACCTCATGGCAATATATTACTTTGAAATCAACAATAGAATTTCACGAGCTTACTCAGTAAATTGTCTTTCCATTCAAATGCAGTGAAGGCATATTTTTCATGCACTTCATTTCGGTTTATTTTTACTATTAATACACAACTCAGACCTTCTTTATCTCTTAATACAAGAATAAAGGCATCAAAGTCAAGCATACATATATGTGGAATATCTATTTTATTTGAAGATATTTAGTTGCTTGCCTTACGGTGAGGAACATACTTGCCCTGGTTTATTATTGTTACAAATGCACGGGGATGCTGATGTGGCACACATAGAATAAGGAGTGATGTGGACACGGCATCATTGGAGCTCAGATGGGGTAACAGCTTGGAGAAGTATCTAAAAGTGATGAGCTTCAACAGCGCCGTTCTTCTGTCACTTTGACCACATCACTCCTTACCCTATGCAATCATAACACTTTTTTTTTTACCACTGCCAAAATACATAGCTAAAACTACTGCATCCATAGGGGTTGTTTCAACCTTTCTATCCATCAGTCATTACATTTTTTATTTCATCAAGTCATAGTTTTTCTCTTATTCTATTAACTTCCTGGTTAAGCTAAATTTAAAAAAAAAAACGTATATTTATAGAAATACCATGGGCTGCTAATGTAACGAAATATCCGGGATTTTTTCACTGTAGGACTGCCCATTGAAAGAATGGAGCCTAGGTACTAGCACTTCAATGCAAGGTGGAAATGTCTTGCAATTACAGACTGGGAGAAGGCTATAACCACCAATAAATATTTCTACAATAGAAGTTCCTTCTTCTAGCCAGTAATATTAGCTTGATGGTTGAACCATACATAGTCCTACCAAAAAAATATTATATTGTGCCCAAAAACCAGAACAAATACAATACATATTATCAACAAATGCATAAACGCAGAAGGTGATTGATGAACCAAAAAATAAGAAAGAATGGGGCAGGTGTTGCTCTCTTCTTCTCTAGTGTCATTTCGTTAATTTTCTACTGTAGTTTAAAATTTCAGTTTTCAAATATTATTTTAT
The DNA here is from genome assembly GCA_036897725.1 of Erodium texanum. Classification (NCBI taxonomy): domain Eukaryota; kingdom Viridiplantae; phylum Streptophyta; class Magnoliopsida; order Geraniales; family Geraniaceae; genus Erodium; species Erodium texanum. The sequence continues at coordinate 8,391 of JAYMSW010001091.1, read as the reverse complement.
TTTAATCATTTGACATCAGAATTAAGGCCTAGCTTCGCCTTGTTCTGTTCTATCTGTTTCTTTTTGTGATCTATCAATTTTATTTTGTTTTTGTAAGATGGAGTCTTGGGGTGATAAGAGGATTCTGGGATCAACACTTTGACCTAAAGAAATATGCAAAACCAACTGATATACAGTAATCAAAGTTTTGTGACTTGCTTGTGATGTAGAAGCACACCAGAGACTCCATCTTCGCCTCTATCAGAAACAAAAAAGGGAAAAATCAGTAAAAATGAATATCATTACACGTATAAAAATGACAGAGAACCAAATTCACCCACATGAATGGTTCATTCACATGATCTCCTGATAAATGCGAGACACCTCCGATTGAATTCTGAAAGAAAGAGTGATGGCATAATGTCAAAGAGATATTCTAAACTTGTAATACTTCAGACAATGTAACCAAAAATTGGGTACCATAAAATAATCTTACCGCCCATGTAAAGAGAAGGCTGACCTTGGCCCTATCCTTCCCAGTGTTGACCAACTAGGACAGAGAGAAAATATGTTATCACACTAAATAACTATCTATTAAGCTACACTATTAGAATTACAGTAAGGCAAGTGGGAGCCATGTTAATTTGTAAGAAAATTGTCAAAGTTCCTCCTAGTCTTTTAGATTGGATATTATTTAGAAAGAAGTCGTGTCATTTGACCACAAATGAGAATGTAGAAAGGGCGTACCGTGTAGACAAAAACAGAAACAGGAAGACTGCTTTCTCGATAATTATGTGGTATGAATGGAGATATTTGCCGACAAGATATTTTCAAATCTGGATCTGGTTCACCTATGAAAACTACTATTATTAAATAAAAATTCACAGGCCATTAATGAAACAAGGCTCAAGTTCACACTTGACAGCATATAAGTAGGATGGTACCATCATATATTGTCCATGCTCTTGGAAACAAAGCATGGTAAGTTGAATGCTGACCACTCAGATTCCATCCCCATGATGATATACCCTGATCATTTGCTTTCCTTCAACAACAGAAGACAAAAAATCAAGGGTGGCATATCTGTCACTGTTTATTGAATTCAATGTTTGAAACCAAAATGGAGAAGAACTATAATTCAAGCATATCTAAAACAAATTCCAAAAAAAATCAGGTTCTGTCCCAAAAGTAGGGAGCAGCATCAGCTCTATATAATGTTTTGTCTTCCTGTAGAGCTTCTAAACAGTTGATAATTGAAAGCGATATTAGAATCAAGTAAAATGGATAACCACAAAAGTAGCAAATTAAGTAGCAGCATCTCTCAGTCAAACTGAGAAAACTGTAAATCATAAACTATTCTGTGAAACCTGACTACTACGCCTACTACAAGTTGTAAACACCCATATGCAATTATTTGATCATAATCTACCTCATCCATTAAGGAACTTTAGCTTCTACATATGGAAATCTATAATTCACGCTACTTTGTTATCCCACATTTAGTTCCTCCACTCATGCATGTAGACGTTTATTTCTCCCAGAAGGCATAACATAAAATAACATGACCCTCAATTAGCCAACTAGCCCAGACTCCCCTTGAAACTAAACTAAGCTTCATTTCAATAGGGGAAGAGCACACAGATTCCCCTCCTGTTCAAAAATGAAGTGCAGTTGTCCTAGACTAACATATTAGCCAGCAAGACAATTAAAATTGTATCTATTAGGAATTATCATTATGGAACAATATAAAATATGATATAGTAAGGTCCCATAAAAAGGATGTACTCAAATATTAAAGTTATCTACTTACCCTAAATCTTCATGTTGACCTGGAGACAAAACTGATGCATATTTTTTGTTTCCTCCCTCTCGAGAAATAAATATCTGCAGAAGCCAACAAAAAAGATTACACAAGTGCACATACATAATTAAATGTTGCAACATAAACCCTCAAAAAGCCTTTCAAAAAAAAAAACCTCAAAAAGGAATTGCATATATTCAGCATCTATACACAGTGCACAAATTATTCCGAGGCACCTATATTCAAAGTCTATGAACCCAATACTTGTGTACAGATCCCAGAATCATCTTCCATTCTCGTTGCAGAAATTTTTTATTTGCCAGTTCTAAATAATGACAGGTCAAATTAGTAAAAACCAACTGGCACCTCTGGGGGGAAATCTTATAGTTTTGTCAACAGCTCACTTCAATGTTTTTACATTGATATGATAATATTTGACAATTTTAGTCTCAACCATGAAGAAGAGCAGGTGTGTGATACACTAATACTGACAAAGATAAAATGATCCCCCACATGATATCCCCACCCAGTTCCACACATCTCCTTGCAAGTTTCAAACAACAAAATCACTTCAGCCAAAAACTAGCCTGGAAGTTTCAATATCATCAAACTCCAATAACTGACAGTCCACCTATCAAGCACAACAAGTGGAACCGCCATAAGGTCCCAATTATTGTAAATCACTCCATATTAACGTTTATATGTGCCAAGAGCTGCAGGGTCAGAAGGAAACCCTATCTGTTGCAATGATGCATGTTCATGATGTCCTACTCTGCCTCAGCATGTGAAGAAAAAAGAAATCACAGACTATAACTGATACTACGGATATTCCCGTGAATATGCTTGGACTAAAGAAATATGTCAACTATAAGATGAGCCCTACCCTTGAACCAGGTCTGCAACACAATGGTTGATCATCAATTAAGGTCACTTAGACGCAACTCTTCAATATGTAAAAGAATAACCATACTCCGGTATCATACACAAGTTAATCTAGATATAAACCTTAAACACATTTACACATTATGGATAAAGTAGCAATTTTCTAGCAACCATGTGCAGGTCTTTAATGATCTATCATTTATGGCACAGTTCCTTTGGTGAAGGACTTTTTGCTCAACATATTCCTTATCAGTTCAACAAACATCGTTACATTTATTGCTACCTACCTAATACTTTTATGCCTTCTTTATGAGAAAACCTGTGATGGAAAATTGAAATCTGCAACACCAAAAATGTGGGATGAAGTTTCAACTTTTATATATAGGTTTTTCTCTTAATGAAAGAGAATTTTCGATTACACCTTCGTAAATTATTGAAACTTCCTATAGTATACGTGTATATTGCAGCAACTGTAGACTACACACTTACAGAGAACTCATTACCATCACAGATCTCATCAAAACACATAAGAACATACAAAGTACAAAAAATAGAAGTAATAGCAAGTAGATATAAGAGAAAAGATAGAGCTATACAGAGAATTGATTAGCCATGATAGGCGAGGCATCACAGATACCCGGAATAATTTGCCACAGCCTGAACTCGCCTCTAAAACCTCTAGATATGCTTCCACTTCTGTGAGATTAAAATAGACCAAATAGAATAACACAAATAAAACTGTCAACTCTCTCAACAACTTTTGATCGAATAACATGAATTAATAAAAATTAACTCTGAAATTAACCGCTATGTACCCCATTCCTCCAAGTGGAACACCTTGGGAGGCCGAAGGCTTACAACTCTCTCTAGTGAAAGGATCAATAGGTGCTTTCTGCACATATATATTATAAAATTCATAAATCAGCTCAAACAAAGGGCTAATACAAAAAACTTTAGCATTCATGTCATAATGGAAGTCATATTATTCTCGTGAAAGTTGAAATGCAGCAACTGTTCAGGGCGGAAAATTCAAAATAACCACATAAGTAGAAACAGGAAGAATTACCCTTCCATAAGAGGCCTCTTCCCTAACATATGACCAAAGGCGTATGCCCAGTCGAACCTAGAAGTTAAGATTCAAATATCAGTCAGAAAATAGAGCAGACATGCTCTTAATTTGTTATCAAAGTATAGTAAGCAAAGAAATACTAATCCTTGACACCAATCAACATTACTTGAAAGAACGAAATGACTACCATTTTTATTGCTTCCATGAATGTAACACTGAATTCCTTCAATATATTAGCATGGCTGTTTAGTTTTCTTCTCCAGGCTTGTTCTGGCGGGGCAGCACTGTCAAAATCAAGCTACATGACAAACAAAATAACACAATCAGTGTAAACCAAAATATCCTGATTTCTGAATAAAATACAGTCATTACTCATTGAGTAACATGTCTACAGAGTTTGTCCTGTGAGCAAGAGCCCCTTCTCATAGAACAAACAGTGATCAATTGCTATGTTTACCTTTTTAGACACTCAAAATAGGACAAATGACCGATGATAAGAAACACCTTCATTCTAAAGACAAACAAACTTGGATAAAGCCAAAACTAAACACTAATGTTTTTGTGCAATACCAAAAATGCTATTTTTATTGGGAAAATTAGCCTAACAGCCACTTAACTTTTTCTTGTTAGTTGATTTAACCCTCTGTCCAAAAACTTGAGCTAAGGTGCTCCCGGATTTTGCTAAATCAGCACTATTTCCCAAAATTGGCCCGATCAATGAAAAACTCGATTGTATGCTATCATTCTCATTTTTAATAACACATTCCCCACAAATTTAAGGATGACGATAGCCTCCTTTTCATGTCAGATACTCCAGTTAATGTAGCTGTAGTCAAGCAATAATGTCTCCAAGAACCAAAATAAGGATAGGAATATCAAAAAGGAAAATACTGTAGACCTCAAATTTCCAATTCTGATAGTTTACACAACATTTAAATCATGCCTGGCATTTCAGCAACACACATTGATGACTGTGCGTATGCAATTGAACCTAATATAAAACTAATCACTTGGTTTTAGTACTTATTACTAAAATCTGAAGTCCATGATCTTTCAACTCAAGTTTTTGATTCTGGACCGTAATTAACCCATCTGAACAAATCCAAGGGTGGTTAGGCAAATTTGCTCCAGTATATTAACTTGAGTGATGGCAAGATTATGAGAATAACCTTTGGTCAAAGAGGCATTGGCAGAAGCCCGGTTGGTGATATCAATTTGAGAGACCTAAAACATTCACTATTGAAAGGGCTTATCTACTAAACCATTCAAAATGCCAGTAGAATTTATGGTCTATCCCATTACCAACTATAATCAATGGGCATAGTAGATTATAGTAAACATATATTCAATGGGGGACAAGAAAAAAACAAGTTCATGTTGATGCTGCTGTAGTCCCCTGCCGACAGACCAATACTTTATGGGGTAGATTTATATATTTTGATAAGATGAACAAAAGAAACATAAGCAACCGATAAAACCCAGAAAATAGGATTTCATACCCTCCCATTTCGTTTGGTTTTCCCAGAAAACAAACAAAACCCATCAAAACAAAGAAGAAGACTTTACCAACTGCAAGGTGGCCCGGGTGATATACTCTTCCGTCGGCCACGAATTCTTCCTAGTGTGAAACAAAGTCCCAGACACCATCTCCTCCACTTATTTCCTGCTTAATCTCTCTCACACAGCCTCCACCACCGACAATCCCGCTTCTTCACCGCGACCAACAAAACACTCAGCACCTCCACTTCACGCAATACAACGAAAACAGGAGAAAGAGAACCGAATCTGCAGCGTTTCAATCTGGGATCACCAATCAGCGACCAAAACTCAAGCACGCACCGAATGAAATGGACCGGAGTGGGGATCGGACATATCGGGTTCGGATTCGGCCAATAAAAAACTATAGATTTGGTGATTGGTGAAGAAGAGAGAGAAAGAGCGTGGCGAGCGGAGGAGGAGCCGCCTGGACCTGTGATTCGGACCACGAGATCGACAGGTGGTGCAAAGAAGGAAATCGAAAACAATCTCTCTCTCTCCTCCTTCTTCTTCGTTGTGTTGGATTGTGGATTTTGTATGAAATTTTCAATCCCAAGCTGAACTGCTCCAGAGTTGAAATGTCATATGCTCTGCTGACGTCAGCGAGTTGCCGTTAATGTGCGCTTTGGATGGATGGATTGGGTTCGGAGAAAGAGCTGGTGCTTGACGGTGCACGCCTACTTTGATTCCCATTACTTTTTTTTTTCCTACTACACATTTCTCTATTTACTTTTCTTTTATTTCTTTTATAAAAGAAATGACTTTAAAAAAAATGCTAATAAAAAAAAATAAAGATAAAAGAGAGGTATATTTATAATCCCAAAACCATAGCTTTATATATTTAGGTAAAGTAAAGATCCTCTTAATAGAGTTCTACAAATTTTGATTCCAACATGCTTGATATAGACCTGTAAAAAATAAGAAAAACTGTAACTTATTATTGTATATTTTTGAAACTTATATCATTTTATTATTACTTTTAAAAATAAATGGCCTAAAACAATATTCAATTAACAACTTTATCTCGTTATTATTGTCATGTAAAAAAAAACTCATTTATTATGATAAAGTTCAGGAAAACCTCGTAAAACAATGTTCGAGTTGATAAATTTATCACGTTATTATAACAATGTAACAAATTCATCAACTCATTACGTTTAAGATCTTGAAAACCTAAAAAAACTACAATCAAAATGACAGTTTTATCATGTCACTACGGTCAATTAAAAAACTCGTTAATTCACTACATGATATTTTATTAAGTATTACTAATTGTTAAATTCAACCAAAGTCATCCATATCTAATCATGTACCAAATATGCGCTCGTTTTAATTTATTGAGTTAAATATAAATAATTACACACATAAATTACCTATAAATAAATAATATTTATTAAAAAAAACATGTTAAATCCCCGCTACAAGATAGATTACAATTTTTTTTATCAAATAAAAAAAAAGAGATTACAATTTTTGTATCAAAGCTGTTTTTTTTTTGTGAAATAAAAACTTTATCCTTATTTAAGATTCAAATTTTTGTAGCTCCATGCTTTCTTTTGTCCATCAAAAACTCATGGCCATCAAATTCTCATAGCTCTATCGTTTGCCCACCAAAAACATGTGTCACAAAACTCATGCCCATGAATCTTGATTCGCATTCACGACAAAGATGGGTTTAAGAGATATTATTAGTACTATTATTTTATCATAAGGTCATCTTTATTGCTCTCGAACTATATACAATAGACTGACAGTTCGGGGATACAAGTCTTCCCTACAAACCAAGTCTACAAACGAAAGAGCAAAACGAGTTAAGCTATGGGCAGCTCTATTTGTTGTACGTCTTACAAAGATCATATTTGCGCCTGATGTACTAAATAGTATTAACTTGCAATCATTTGTCAGGACTCCTGGTACCATATTCACTGACCTCGGAGAGGTGACCAGCTACGCAGCAACTTGGCAATCTGTTTCAAAATCAATTGGCCCATCCACATTCATGCACCCAGCAAAGTGCCTTTCGGATGCAGGTTAATTCAGCCAATGTAGGATGTAATTCTCTTGCCATAACCAGCCTCAACTCTATAGAACCTAACCTTGTTCGTCTCTTCTAACCATACCAAGCCCCGTGAAGCCCAGACGTCCGTAAGCAGCGTCGCAATTATCTTGGACCTTCCAGAGACCGGTCGTTTCCATCTTTCCACACTTTGAGTTACATGGGCAACTGATGGTCTCGACTTTTGAGCTTGCTGCCATGTCTCCAACTCTATTTTTGCAGTACGTATACATCCACCTGGAATGATCAAAATTTCTCGCCAAACCAACTTATTCCAGGCATTCCAGATTGCTCCATTGATCATGAGAAAAGTCTCAACCTGAGTACATGAATTGGACCTGAGGACCACGGCCCCGACTCACCAAAGTTTTGACTTGCATCTGGCTCCGGAGTAACACAACAGAGGTTCCAACATTCTTTAGTAAAAGCACACTGCCTCAAACAGTGTACAATAAGTTCAGGACCACTATTGCACCACGAACAGCTTGGAAGAACTGGGACTTTCCTACTCTGCAGCTGGGTACGGGTAGGAAGGATTCCTATCAGAGCTCTCCAACCCAACATTTGCAACCTTGGCAGGACAGAGGTTTGCCACACCTTTGTCCATATCTCGTCTTCAACACCCTCAATCTAGGTTCCCGTGCTTTTCTGTCTAAGCCCATAAGCACTCTTCACCGAGTACTCCTTTGAGTCATATTGCCAGGCCCATCCGTCATGTAGTAACGAGGTACCCAGTGGGATATGCCAAATTATATCTCTATCTCTTTGGTTCAAAACATCCATTAGTACTCCCTCATCCCATTTTCTTTGCCCGATCGCCATAAGATCACAAACCCGCATGTTAACTAAGGACGAGCTATCAGAAGTGATGTAAGGGTGTGAGTCTTGAAGCCAAGGTTCACCCAGGATCAATGTCTCTGTTCCTGGACCGGTGCGTTTTCGAGCCCCCACTTTAACTATATCTCTGATAGGGTTGTTCAAATAAATCCAGAAACCACCAAACCTCAAAAAATCGACCACTCCCGGCACCGGAAAACCGAGACCGGTGGCCACCGGAGTGAAAAATCG
>JAYMSW010001090.1:0-17998 GCA_036897725.1 Erodium texanum | reverse complement strand
ACAACAAGTCCGATCACTCGCTATTTGTATATCACAAAGGAGGTGACACTGCTTATATTTTATTGTACGTAGAAGACATCATAATTAAAACATCTACAAATACTCTCTAGTTGTCTATTATGTCGCTACTTAAATCCGAATTCGCCATGAAGGATCTTGGACTCCTTAGTTACTTCTTGGGAATTGCAGTCACTAGACACTCTGGAGGTCTCTTTCTCTCTCAGAAACAGTATGCTACTTCCATCATTGATCGTGCTGGCATGTCCACTCGCTCCTCATTCGCCACCCCAGTTGATACCAAATCAAAGTTGAGCAATTCTGCAGGTTCTTCGTATCCTGATCCATCTCAGTATCGCAGTTTGGCTAGAGCACTGCAATACCTCACCATCACTCGACCTGACATCTCTTATGCGGTCCAGCAGATATGCCTACATATGCATGATCCTCGAGACGAACATATGAAAGCTCTGAAGCGCATCATTCATTACTTATAGAGCACGCTATCTATGGGTCTCCATTTACATCGTTCCTCCGCTTCGGAGCTCATTTCCTACACTGATGTTGATTGGGGTGGTTGTCCGGACACTCGTTAGTCTACCTGGGGATATTGTGTCTTTCTTGGAGACAATCTCATTTCTTGGTCTTCAAAGTGGTAACCAACCCTATCCCGATCCAGCACTAAAGCCGAATATAGGGGCATGGCCAATGTTGTCTCCGAATCTTGTTGGACCCGAAACCTTTTGTTGGGGCTTCACCTTCCGATCCCGAAGGCTACTATCGTATACTGTGACAACATCAATGCTATCTACCTATCCGGGAATACGATCCAGTATTAATGAACAAAGCATATTGAGATGGACATTCACTTTGTTCGAGAAAAGGTTGCTCGAGGTCAGGTTCGGGTACTGCATGTCCCCTTACGTTCACAGCTTGCCGACATCTTCACGCAGGGATTACCTCGTATTCTCTTCAATGACTTCTGATCCAGTCTCAACGTCCGAGATCCTCCCATTGTGATTGCAGGAGCGTGATAAGATTAGTTAGGATCACGTATATATGATCCTTGTTTTGAATATATTTGTAATTCAAATATATTTTGTAAATTGTATTTAAGGAGATCAAGCTAATAGAAAGAAAAGCCATACTTTTACCTAAAATAAAACTCTATCAGTTTTCTCTCCTTTCATAGTTTCTGCAAACTCTCTCTCTCTAAACCATGCATGCGGAGGAGCTTCGTTGATTATTGCAGTAAGAAACACAAATCATTTATATCCAAATCAATGTAATCCGTTCATCTTCTTGGTAACTAATCAAGAATTCAATGATTTTTCGGGGCTTCATCATCATTATCACTAAGACTAATGGCATAGATTAAATTGAAACATAAATGATTCATATCCAAAGCAATTCAACCGGTTTATCTTCTTGGTAGCTAATCAAGAATTCGATTAGTTTTCAAGACTTCATCATCACCATCAATAAGACTAATGAACATAGATTAAATTGGTAAGAACCTCTAAATTAAAACCATTGGGTGATCAGCCACAATCAACATAACTTCTTCCAGCTATAAATTATGCTAGCATTCAAATTTTATGTACGTAGATTATGTAGTGTGGGATCATATTGCTAGAGCAGAGAGTACGAACTAATGAGCTACTTGATCGCGACTAGTGGATTTAAAGATAGGCTAATAGGTAATGAGTGACGTGCGAGAAACTTACATAATAAATTGAGCAGATTCATTCTTGCGATACGACAGTGAACCGGTTAAGTAATACGGGCTTTGTAAACAAAGGCCCAGATTATCAAATTCGTGGGAACAATTAGACACTAACTTTATCCTAATTGCGAATTAAATAATTTTGGATCTAAAAAGAGTCGATAGTTTGTTGTAAAGTGACTGCGAATAATCCGGACAAAATTGTTATCAAAGGGAGTGTGCACACACGAAGAGTGAGAAAGCGATTAATCAATGAAAGTGGACACTAAGGCTGCCGGGTTCATAGGGGTACATGCATTGCAACAATTAACTAATTATCTCCGTATTGTCAACTGTGATAAGGGCAACGAATTCCCGCTAATCCTAGTCCTAAGCTACTCTCTAATAGGTACTAACCACCCCGTCATTGCTAATCGAGGTGTAGAAAATCCTAAAGCATGATCGTTTCAGGGGAATTTCTAGCTTTCGACATGGTAATCTATGACTATTGCAATTATATTGATCCTATCATTGCTAATTAGGATCTAATTCAATTCTTACTAACCCAATTCCAATCCCTAATTTCCTCTTACAAGTGATAATTAGGAATCTAACATTTCTAGGTTGAGATGATAAAAAAACCAAACCTAGAATTAAAACCAATTGATAAGAACAATAGACTTAGATTGACATCACGGAATTAACGTTTAATCCTTGCAAGCATTCAAAACCTTAGTCCCCCATTAACCCTAGATGTGAAATTAGTTACTCATGCTCAATGAATCAAAAGAAGAAACAGATATCATATTCATAACGATAAATCGATACACAAATACCGTATGAGTTACAAAATAGTTCTCACTTGAATTCTCCAACCTTGCCTCTATCCCAGCTCTTCAGAAACACTCCCTATACAGAATATTTTGAAAACTAACCTAATCCCCCCCTTTTAAGTTCTGAAATCGTAGGGGCAAACAGGTAATTTTAATAATTTGAGAGAAATACGGGCGTAAATACGCCCGTATTTACGCCCATAACGGGTAGAAATACAGGTGTATTTGTGCCCGTCTCATTCTCGTGGCTTCTGGCTCTTTTGGGACAAAAATCCTGGCATTACTTTTGGATATGCCCGCATTTACCCCCGTAACGGGCACTAATACGCCCGCAAGGTTTCCCGTATTCCAACAGTGTGTAGATTTCACGATTCCCTTCGTTTTGATATCTTAAGGGCCAAAATCGGAGCTCGTATGAAAGAGTTATGCCCATCGGAAGATCAACTCTACTCTAACATTCTTTGAAGCAGTATTTAGCTCCATTTTCTCCAAAAACGCTCCTTTTTGCCCTGTTTTCTTCTGCCATGGCCAAAATATACCAATGATAGAGAACAAGACATTTTTATTAAATATTAACTAAAATGAAAACGAAAATAACTCAAAAATAAGTATAAAAATGTCGATATAGATCTAAATGAGTCCGCATCAATAGGTCCATTCAAATACACTAATTGACTAAACAAAATCACCAAAATCCAATAAAATTAAGCCAAACCTGGAGCTGCTCGACAGACTCTTCCGTAACATTCTCCCTCACGTAATAAAACTTATCTATAAACATGAAGCTCCGGAACCATTAGCTTTGAATCTAAGGTGAGAAGTGTGTTAATGAGATTTCAAGATTAAATTATCATGTGTCTCACTTTTCTAAACTTTTTCATCTAAAATTATCTAAATATGTGAACTTTTGTAATTAATAAATTATTTAAGGTTAGTTTATGATAACAAAAAAAATCATTTACAATTTGTTTTTGTAAATAAAAGTTAAAAAGAAGTGTGTTATTGAGATTTCCCTTTCAAAAGATTTGGTGACTTAAAAAGTCAATGGTTAAAGTCTGCAGTTTAAAGATTAATCGAATTGTATTAAGAAAGAGGAATGCAAAATAGAAGTAGCTCAGTAATTGAGATATGCGCATATATGGGTGGTCATGAGAATAACATTAATAGAATAGAGTTATATCGGAGTATAATGACTAAATTAAATTATTTGCAACAAAAATAAATAGAATATGATGTTGATACTCGCCTTTCTCTGAGCTTTATTTGAGTCTCCGTCTTCTCCAACTACGCATCTGTCACTCAAAACCCTCCCATCGATCCTAAATATGCTGAGAGTTGCGGCGAGGAGGCAATCGTGTCGCTCATGGTCGTCTTCGCGGCCGGCCTCGGCCATCTTCCACCGGACATCTGCTCCGCTCGGCGCTAGCTCAGCGCCCAACGACGGGTCTTCTTCTCGATCTGTCAGATCCATTTTCTCGGGCAATCCTTGTTGCTTCAGTTCTGGCAATTCAGATCGATCCAGAGGTCCTTTATTTCAATCTCTGTTCCTTCTTATTTTTTCGCATTAGCCATCTGATGTTGGAAGCCCGCCTTTTCCATTGCTACTTTGAGTGTTTGAGTTCTGATATCAATCTGTGTCAATTTCTTGTTTTGAAGGGCGTATTTTCTGTGCATGGTGTTGTGTGATTTTAATTTGTTTTGATGATTAATTTCTGTAGAATCTGTTTCTTGTTTGAAAGTGAAAGTTAATCTCTGTTTTTTGTTTGTTTATGTATATTGTAATATTTTACTGATGAATTTGGACGTTCTATCTGATTTTTAATTCCTTAATCGTTAGAGAGTGCTGATATTAGGTTGCTTTTACTTGAGTTGTATTGAAGTCCACAACTTCTGAGGATGATGCATTGCTCAGGAGTTTCTGCCTCTCCTTTTCATGGAGTTGTTCTGATGGGATTAATAACAGCATACATAATCTTTTTATCAGCAACGTACATCACATTTTGAACCCTTTTTAAACATTAGTTTTTCTTGGTAAAGTGTTGCGACTTTCATGTAGTTATTAACAAAATGACATTGAACTATTGAGGAATGTGGCACTCTCTCTCTTGCATGGCTAACTCATTCCGCTGGTCATTCCCTTTGCTCATTGCTCTAACTGGCCTTGTATGCCATTTCAATCCTAATAACATTTTTTTTACTATTTATTTGTATTGCTCTAACTAAGTTGGTTTTATCTCAGACATTTTGAAGATAGGTTGTCATGGTGAAATTGAGATGCTTTCCAAGTCAACCTTTAGTAGCACTGTAAGTACAGCTTTGGTGGCTTCAAAATGAATGACTATTTCGAGCCTTTTCTTGCATTTTACATTTTTATTTTCTGTTTGCCAGTCTCTACTCTCACCTAGTTTCTTTTAGTGGTGTTATTGCTCTTCTAAACTGAGTCGGTTGTTCTGCAGGTGTCATCAAGTGGATTTAAGAGAAACCTTTCCACCATGACAATGAAAGTGGGAATGCGGTATGTTATCTCTCCCTCAAATCTTTTTCCCCTGACTGTTCTTTAGACAACATAAGATACCTGATTATTCATTTCCTAATATCAGATCGTCACTATACTTAAGGAGGGGTTTTTCGTCTGATGCCGGTATGATCTATGGTTTGTAGCGTCATTTGAAATTATGTTCTCTTATTTACTTATTCAGTTATTCATTGTGAAGTGCTGGGTAAGATTTGACTCATCATTACTTACTAGAATACAAGTTTAATGCACGGCTCTTTCCCATCGTTTAAGAATAGCTTGAATTGTATAATCTAACATTATGAGTAATTAGGTGAAATTATTTGGTTATTGCAATTTGCACTCTCAAGGACCCAACTGTTACAACTTACCAGCCAATGTTTTTTCATAAGTCTTGGTATATTCATTACTCTACAATAATGTGCAATTGTGCATGAGTTTTATATATCAAAGGGAAGGCTTTTGGGGTTCTATTCAAACCCAACTACCCAAGAGGATCATTCTCTGTGGGGTTTCTTTGCTAGATCTTTCCACACCTTGAGTTCTTACACCATTGTTTCAAGACCTTTTGATGTGAGAAGAGCAAGCCTTGTTATCTAAGGTCTGAAGACAGTACATAGCATCTTCCAATATTTATGGTCAAATGGCAGGGAAGGCCACTGTTTTGCTTTAGTAGCATGAACAATTTTCATCCTTAATAATGTTGTTTTCAATGTTTATTCCTTCTGGCAAGGCAGACTCTTAAGCTATAGTTTATTTAAGATATAATTTTATATATTAAGTGTCTGTTTGACCCAACTTCTTCAACAACTTTCAGAGTTTAGAATTTGAAGAAGCTGTTTGGTAATGTTAGAAGTTCATTCTCTTGGTAAAAGCTGAAGCCTATTTGGATCCCATAACTTAAAAGCCTATGAATGGAGCTTTTCAATAGGTCGGGAGTGGGGACTAATTGTCTGGCTTTAGTTAGATATTAAAATTGTGCATGCTCTATGCGAACGACTCTTCTTTCATGTTGATGCTTCGGTTTGCTGATATACCTTCTTTCAACAATGCTGCAATAACTTTATGGTGCAGTAGTGTTGAAAACTAATTTTGTTCTCGTTCACTCGACAATCTAAGTACTTCTACATTTCCTTTCTAAATCTATCATTTGTTTTCTTTTTATTCAATGTTGCTGGCATTCATTATGGCCCTTTGCTTATTCATCCTATAATGAATTATTTAAAATATGTTGCAGCTCTCCCACCACACCAGGAGATTGGGATGCCTTCTCTCTCCCCCACGATGACTGAGGCATGCACCCACTTGAATCTTATTAGGTTATTCTAGCAACTTAATCTTCTGTTTTCTGCTAAATGTTTCTGTAATGAAATGTAGGGAAATATTGCTAGATGGCTGAAGAAAGAGGGCGATAAAGTATCTCCTGGTGAAGTACTCTGCGAAGTTGAAACTGTATGCTGTTTTACTGGTCATTTATCAAATTTCTGCATTTTATGAAATCACTTAATTTTTAATTCCCGGTGCTAATTTAAAGTTTACACGTTGCTTGTATTTGGGTTAAGGACAAAGCAACAGTGGAGATGGAAAGTATGGAGGAAGGGTACCTTGCCAAGATTGTACGTGGAGATGGAGATAAAGAGATTAAAGTTGGCGAGGTATTGGTTTTAGGATAGCTTCCTTGTTCAAACCCATTATTAGGGAGGTCTAATGCCATTTTGATTTGCATTTGGTATTTTCAGTAAAATATAATACTAAGCCTAGGCCTCTGTCAATCCCTTCCCTTCTCAGTATCTATGTATATATTTGACATATAACTGAACTGATATTTTGACTTCACATATAATTCATTTAAGATATGTATCTAAATATAAGTTCTTTTATTGTCTTTCGGAATTGAAGGATTTTTGTTTTGGTTGGTGAATGAGTTCAAAGGAACTTTGTTGAAGTTTATCATGTTAGGATGTTAGCTAGTTCATTGGGTTGTCTATGTTTTTAATAACATGCATGAATGTAGGTGATTGCGATTACTGTAGAAGAGGAAGGTGACATTGCAAAGTTCAAAGATTACACTCCTGCATCAGATGGCAGTGCTGGGACAGCTGATGTGCCATCCCCTCCTACACCACCCAAGGAGGAGGTGGTTGAGAAACCAGTCAGCCCCACAGAGCCAAAGATCTCCTCCAAACCCAGTGGAGGTTCCCGTATTTTTGCTAGCCCATTAGCAAGAAAAATGGCTGAAGAGCACAAGGTAAATTACAGGACTTGCCTGCAGAATTTTTTTTCATTAAACTTTTGGATAAGGGATTCAATGATATCTGCGTTTCTGGGTGACATGCATGTGTTGTTTCATTTTTATTACCTAAAATTAGGTACCCCTCTCGAGCATCAAAGGAACAGGTCCTGATGGAAGCATTGTGAAAGCAGATATTGAAGATTATTTAGGTATCATATTTCGTTGATTATGCTAGGCAGACAATGTTGCTCTCATTACTTTATGTATCAGTTTGGGGCCTATCATTTCTTTTTTGTGATTATGTCACCTGACGATGAAGAGAACTTTGTTAATTGTCCCTATGGGTGTAGCTTCTGGTGGGAAGGAAGTTTCTACAGCAACCCCCATGTCAAAGGGTACATCAATTCCGTCGTTGGATTACACAGATATCCCTCATTCGCAGATTAGAAAGGTAATGGAGGAAATGATCATTGTTATGGTTGTCATCATCATTTATTTGCTATGTCAAAATTTATGGTTTTATTAGCATGAACCTTATGTTGACCCCACTTCATGTAAACCTGCATCTTCAGTTAAAAGAAGCTGGTTTAATATCTTTACTTAGTCGTCTGATAATAAAGTGAATCATAACCATCAGGGGATTTTCTGTTCATTCTTAATTCAACATTCTACCCTTGATTGTTAAAAATTATTTAGGCCAGCACTTAGATTTGTGGTACATCTAATCTGTAATAAATTCGTTTATTGTTGAGGAACTTGGCCAAGTTCTTACCATATGCATCTCCTGATAATTTGTCCCCTGTTTCTTTTCCATATATGTTTCCTGATAATTTGTCCCCTGTTTCTTGGACAGATTACTGCTTCACGTTTGTTAATGTCGAAGCAAACTATTCCCCATTACTATTTATCGGTAGATACATGTGTTGACAAACTAATGGAGTGAGTATTTTTTCTTTACCATTTTTTGTGATATAAACCAATAATTGATAAGCTATATTCTAACATGTTGCTTAATATCCAGTTTGCGTAGCCAGCTCAATTCATCTCAAGAAGCTTCTGGAGGGAAGCGAATATCAGTCAATGACCTTGTTATTAAGGTATGCAACCGTGCTGCTACATTTGTTTAGTCAAGACACTTTAGGATTTGGTAGGTGCTTTGGAGCAAATTCTAAATGTAACCATGATATGTTTTATCATAAATGTTATAAAGCTGCTACTACGACCTACATTAACACGGTTTTAGGTTCATTCAAGATGTATACCTTAAGCATGCTATAAATCACCTCTTAGTTGCCACATTGTCCTTTCTTTTTTTTTCCTTCTTCCAGAAGTGATATGGTTGGTACCTGCTTTCAGCAGGGCATTGTTAATCAGTAACTTCTATTTATATGTGTTGAAGTGTCCCACATGATATACTAGTTTGGCCCTCCACCTAATAGCTTAAGCTGATTAGAGTAGGTTTAACAGGGTATTAAAGCTTGGTTTGGTATTGAGTATGTAACCCATTTGTGTTTTCTCCCCATTCATATATTCTTGGTACACGTTTGAGGCCTGTTGTTTGCCGGCCTGCACGTGGAGGGAGTATTCAAGCATTCCACTTGATATTCTAGCTAGGCCCACCTCCTTATAGCTCAATCTTTTAGGTTGGAGTAAGTTCAACACTAAGAATACTACGTTTGGATGTCATCTGGAAAACCCCGTTACTTCTCTTCTTAGCTTCGTAGGTAGAAAACAAAACCTGTGTAGATCTAAAAGCATTCCATGTCCTGTTCCAACACACATTATCTTTCTTTTCTCTCTCTTATATTTTGCTGGGGTTGTATAAAAACTACCCGTTGATTAATCTCAACATGAATGTAACTGTACAGGCTGCAGCTTTAGCACTCCGAAAGGTCCCTGAGTGCAACAGTTCGTGGACTGATAACTATATCCGCCAGTAAGTGTTCATTAATACTCATGCAACATGCTCAGTATATGATCTCCTATCCGATGTAATATTTGTTCCTCCACTTCCAATCTAGATACCACGATGTGAATATCAATGTGGCAGTTCAAACAGACAATGGGCTTTTTGTTCCTGTTATCAAGGTGATCTTAGTTCAGTGCTTGCTATATTGTGCATTTGATTTCACACTAGTTCTAACTTTGCCTCATCTCACATGAAATTTGCAGAATGCAGACAAGAAAGGTTTATCAGGGATTGGTGAAGAGGTCAAGATTTTGGCTCAAAAAGCAAGAGAGAACGCCTTGAAACCAGAAGATTATGAGGTCAGCAAGATCTTCCACCCTTGTCAATTTATTGTAGAAGGATCATTGTGCATCATAATATTAGCTTCCTATCAGTATCTAAAACCAAGTTAAACCTGAATTGAAGGGAGGCACATTTACGGTGTCGAACTTAGGAGGGCCCTTTGGGATCAAACAATTTTGCGCCATCATAAATCCTCCTCAGGCTGGAATTCTCGCCGTTGGATCCGGTAAGATAAGTGTTCAGCAATCTTGTAGTTGACTAAATTAATGATCTTTCTGCTCACAATTCCTTGGTCTGATTAATTCAACCTTGTTTGATGAACAGCTGAGAAGAGGGTCATTCCTGGTTCTGCTGCTGGTGAATACAAGTTTTCCTCCTTCATGACTGTCACACTAAGCTGTGATCATCGTGTCATTGATGGTGGGTAGCCCTTTAAACTATAAACCACCCCAAAATCAACACAATACTATTAATTAATATCCTAATGGTTTTCACCGAACCGCTGTTTTTCAGGCGCAGTCGGTGCAGTATGGTTGAAAGCATTCAAAGGTTACATCGAGGATCCAGTGTCAATGCTCCTTTAGGTCGTTCTGAAAGTGTACCTTTCATTTGTATACATTATTTTTTTCATGCCGTAACTGAGCACCATCACTGTGTTCATTTATGGGAAGCACGTGAATGAAAAAGAGGGAGGCACGAGACAGCAACTGACTTTTTTGCTTGTTTGTGTAGAACCTAATAATCACCTCCATTTATGCGGGGAATGCTACTGCATTTGTGCAAATGATTTTTTTTTTCCTGCAGATAGAATGAAAAAAGGTTCATTGTTACTCCACACTTGTGCAGTCTTTAGTTGTCTTCAGTCATAGTCCTAGTGTCATTTTTATTTCTACAGTTCCTATTCTGTAATCCAATTCCAAACCAGGAATGGAAGATGAATTAGAGAAGCATCAAAGAAAAAGAAGGATAAGAGTGAGTAGCTATTGTTTATGTTGATGATTTATCTTGGCACCTGCAATTGTCGAGCAGTAAGTCGGGGAAGCAATAGGCAAGTTTTTGACGACTACCATTGCTCGCGGCCATCCATTGTTGGTGTTTGTAAGTGATCTAGCGGAAATATAAGCTCGACGATTTGCCAAACAGGACGTGGGCCAAAACCACTCACGTAATGACACACGTACCATTAAATTGAAAGAAGAAAAAAAGAAGCCAAGCGACTATGCTCTATGCCTATAGTCTCTATTTCTTCTCTACATCTCTCTCTCTGCCAACAAAACGAATAGTAGATGAGACGACTTTCCTTTTACACAACCTTTTCTCTTCACTTTCCTTGCGCCTCATAGAAGAAGAAAAAGATCCTGTTAACGAAGGAGATGGTGAGCTCAATGCTCCCCCTCCATCTCACATATTCAATGGAGAGTCTCTTCAAATATATAAGAGTTTTAGAATAAAAGAACACGTCACAAATGAATGAGATCCAACTCAAGTGACAATAGAAGAAAATCTAAATATTGTGTACAAATCTGAATTCAGAGATTTTGATGTTATGGGTTTTTTAGTTTGTAATAAGTCTTTTACATTTGCATCTACTTATGTAATTTTTGTCTATTAATAATAAAATCCGATTTACATCAATTGAAAAATTTGACATCAATAGACTATTTGTACATGAAAGAAGATCGTTATTGATTGTGATCGGAGACCATGAACACACTAGAGATGACGAAGACATTGGAGCCGGAAATGAGGAAGACGTCGGAATTAGAAATGGTGAAGACATCGGTTCTCTTTTTATTTTTATATATTATCATTCGGGCTAAATTTGTCATTTAGGAAAATTTCAAAATATTCTTTTTTATTTTGATGAAATATTCTGTATTTTCTATCTATTTTAACAAAAAAATGACTATAGTCAAAACATAAGATCTATTAACACACTTTTTTTTCTTTTCAAATGATAATTTTCTGTACATGACTTGTTTAACAAACACATAAAATCAATGTTCCCTTAATTCAAAACGAACTTTTTACCAGTAACATAATATGATAAATTTAAAGACGTCAAGTTCAAAAATATTTTATCATTTTAATTAAAATAGATATAAAATATATTTTTCCAAACATAAAGTCAAAAGTTTATTTTCGGACAGTAATATTTGCAAGTTATTTTCAAGTGATCAATTTATTTTTAATCCCGTCTCACCCGACGACTATAGTTTAAGAAGTATAAAAGCTCCGTCCTCTTCTTCATTTTCCCCTCCCCCCATTTGAGGAAAGCTCTCTCTGTTTCGTGGAGCTCAGAGTGAGTGTCTACTTGTGGCTGTTCTCATCCGCCATGACCGACGGTCACCTCTTCAACAACATCTCCCTCGGCGGCCGCGGCGGCACCGTAAGCTCTCTCTTTTCAAGACTCGGAGGAGCTCTGCCTTCTCTTTTATACTATCTGCTATTCATTCCTCTTCTGTTGTTTCTGGAACCCTAACTCTTACGCTCTAGAGCCCTGAATTTGTCTGTCCGTTGTTTCTCTGCATTTTGTTGCTGAGAAATTTTGCTACTTTGCCGTCAAGATTTGGGATGTTGTGGCTGGGTTTGCTTTGCTTGTTGTTAATGGCAGTAATTTGTTGTGTATTAATGTTTATCCTAAGTATGTCTTTTACTTTGTGTTTTGAAATTTTAGTTCCCATCTGTTTCTAAGCTGATCACCAGAGGAGGGTGAAAAATTCCCCTTTTCCTTCAGGAACCCTAATTTATCTGTTTACTTTTCAATTTACTGCTGCATAGTTCCAATGAATTTTGTTTCTGCTAAAATTTTGTGAAAAAAAGTGGATTTTTTATTTTTATTTTGTTGGAATCATATAAGAAAATGGAAAAAGTTCTCTCTTTTAGGTTCTTGGAAACCCTAACTCAATGCATTCTAGTCTCCGTTTTCATTGAACTTTTCTGATGTCACTGGTGAGGCAAAGTTCTTGCGATTATAGCCATGTTACTTCATATTTATTAGACTCATTGTGCATACTGTGAGATGCAGAATCCTGGGCAGCTTAAGATTCATTCAGGGGGGATCTTATGGAAGAAACTAGGTGGTGGTAAAGCTGTAGAAGTTGATAAATCCGATATTTTAGGGGTTGCATGGATGAAGGTGCCAAGGACAAATCAACTTGCTGTACGGACAAAAGATGGGCTGTACTACAAGTTCATAGGTTTTCGCGATCAGGTTAGAGCTTCTCTCTCCCTCTCTTGTTTTCTGTTTAGTCTGGCGATTCTCGGAGCTGGCTTCAAGCATATACAAATTGTTACTTTGTTTTGGTTGGACTGTATAGATATACAAATAGTTATTTCAGGACATGCCCATATCAGATGACTAATGGTGGAGATTTTTTTAGTTTCTTATCTTTCACATTTGTGATGTGTTGAATGGGAATTATGATTGGATTTGAACGCTGAATTCTAATGATTTTGCATATCTTAGCCTTGTAATAATTCTCTCATGGCTCTTAGGATGTCGCGAGTTTGACCACTTATTTCCAAAGCACTTGCGGACTTCTGCCAGAAGAGAAGCAACTTTCTGTAAGCGGGCGTAATTGGGGAGAAGTTGATCTAAATGGTTGGTGATGTTGTCTTCCACTTACCTAGTTGGCTGTAACTGAGTTCCTGTTTCCTTTGTTTTGCTTCATCCGTGTATATAGTTCAACCTTGGTTTCTTGTTCACATGTTTTCCCTTATTGATCATCTTCCTTGCTGATGATGGTTCATTTCCCTGATTGTATAATTTTACTCGTTCATGTGTATCATACAATTGGATGATTTTACTCTGTAATATGTTCAAGCTGTAGTATGCAATATGGCATTTCCGTTTACTTGACAATCCTTTTGATATTTTCAGGGAATATGTTGACTTTTATGGTTGGTTCAAAGCAATCATTTGAGGTGTCTTTAGCAGATGTCGCCCAAACACAGCTGCAAGGGAAAAATGATGTGCTTTTAGAGTTTCATGTTGACGATACGACTGGAGCTAATGAGGTATGTTCTCTGTAGTCTACATGGCTATTCATTCTTACTATGCTTACCCCTAATTTGTTTTCTGAGTGCATTTTTATGTTGTTACTACAGAAAGACTCGTTGATGGAAATAAGCTTTCACATACCTAATTCCAACACACAGTTTATTGGTGATGAGAATCGCCCTCCCGCTGAGGTAAAGTGCTTCCTGCTTTATTAGAAATGAGCAAATTGGCTGCCTCCATTGTTCACTGATGTCTTGCCAATTGAACTGGTGTTAGGTTTTCCGTGAAAGAATCATGTCAATGGCTGACGTTGGGCCTGGAGGTGAAGAGGCTGTCGTGACTTTTGAGGGTATTGCTATTCTCACACCAAGGTAGGTGCAGTAGAAAGGAGGATTCACATTGCACACCCATGAGCATGCACTATTTATCTGGCTTTCTCTGCTTTATATGTACTATTCTATTCTACGTCATGTATCTATTTAATCCATGACTAAGCACATTGTTTAATCTGTTTAGGGGTCGGTACAGCGTTGAACTTCATCTTTCATTCTTGCGGCTCCAAGGACAAGCGAATGATTTTAAAATTCAGTACAGCAGTGTTGTACGCTTGTTTCTACTTCCAAAGGTCCTCTCACTCTTCCTAGTGTTTTAGTGCATTGGCGCCTATATTAGTATTGGTGGCCTGTAATTTCTTGCACCTAGTTACTTTCAGGCAAAAGCTCCCAAAAGAGGCACAAATGTGATAGTACTGATATTAGTCAGCTGTTAGGTTCTGGTTTGGGGTAATGTAATCTTGACTCTTACACAACTCTTTTTTTTTTTTTTATATTCTGCTGTCTGCAGTCAAACCAACCACATACATTCGTTGTTGTTACCCTGGATCCACCAATCCGTAAAGGCCAAACTTTGTATCCTCATATTGTATTACAGGTATTGTTAAATTCTCTACTTTTTTTTTTGGGTGTTTTTGTCAATGAATCATATGCAATTCCTTTAGTTGTGTGTGCTTTAATGAATTCATATTTTCCCCTTCTGCTACAGTTTGAAACAGACTATGTGGTTGAGAGCATTCTGTCGATGAATGATGATCTTTTCAACTCAAAGTACAAGGACAAGTTAGAACCATCTTACAAGGTGATAATCTAGCTTTTTATGAGTCAAGATTATATTTCTCATAGATATGTACTTATTGATTGATTTCTTTTACAATCAGGGACTGATTCATGAGGTGTTCACTACAATATTACGTGGCTTATCTGGTGCCAAGGTTACAAAGCCAGGCAAGTTCCGTAGCTGTCAGGATGGTTATGCAGTAAAGTCATCATTGAAAGCCGAGGATGGTGTCCTCTATCCACTTGAGAAGAGCTTCTTCTTCCTTCCCAAACCTCCAACCCTTATTCTGCATGAAGAGGTGCAATGTCTTAGTTGTGCCTATGAGGCGATGTCACTTGAGTTTGATGTGTGAATGAAAATTAACATGTATGTTCTTTCTTCTATCAGATTGATTATGTGGAATTTGAGAGGCATACAGCTGGTGGCTCAAATATGCATTACTTTGATCTTCTCATAAGACTGAAAACTGAGCAAGAACACCTGTTTAGGAACATCCAAAGGAATGAGTACCATAATCTTTTTGACTTCATCAGGTCAGTTGGAGTTTCTTATCTTGTTTGTTTTCTATGAGTAGAATTGGGTTGTGCTTAATCTGGCACTTGATAACTCATGCAGTGGGAAGGGTTTGAAAATTATGAATCTAGGGGATGCTAAGGCAACAACTGATCGTGTAGCTGAACTACTGAAGGATGATGATGATGCTGTTGATCCTCATCTTGAACGCATTAAGAATGAAGCGGGTGGAGATGAGAGTGATGAAGAGGTGAATTACTATATCCAGTTTAACATCTGTCTTTTGAGCTTTGCTGACTTTGCTTTGTTACACATGTTCATAGTCTGTGGAAATGTACCTTTTCAGCCACATCATTTTTCCACTTACCACATTGTTAAACCTGGTTTAATTTTTATAGGATGAAGATTTTGTTGCTGACAAGGATGATTCAGGCTCGCCAACAGATGATTCTGGAGGAGATGATTCTGATGGTAGTGTTAGTGGAGATGAGGAGGTAAGTATATTGTTCTCTTCCAAAATATATGAGAAACATGTCTTGTATCTTACATCAAAGGGATGTGCAATAGCAGAAGCCAGCAAAAAAGGAATCGAAGAAAGAACCTTCATCTTCTAAGGTGCCTCCTAAGAAGAAATTCAAAGACGGAGATGAAGATGGTTCAAAGAAGAAAAAGCAAAAGAAGAAGAAGGATCCAAATGCACCAAAGAGGGCATTGTCTGGTTTCATGTTCTTCTCCCAAATGGAAAGGGAGGTCAGTTTACTTTCTATAATTCGTGTCATGTCACAATTATTGCTTGACTCGAGCCACCACAAAGTTGGGGCTTGGGCTATTAAGTTGACTTGAACAAGGTTTGGTCTGGTTTCAACTTCAATTGAGTGCGCATGTGCACTTAGGCTATACTTGTATGATTAGCTTTTTAAAAATATTTTTAACTCTAGCTTGATCATCACACAGAATATCAAGAAAACCAATCCTGGAATTTCATTTACTGATGTTGGGAGAGTGCTTGGAGATAAGTGGAAAAACATGACAAGTAAGCTGCTATTCCTTAACTAAACTTGTACTTTGGTTTTGACATGCTCATATTTACCTACTTGTGATCCTGTGCAGCTGAGGAGAAGGAACCTTACGAAGCAAAGGCTCGTGCTGATAAAAAGCGTTATCAGGATCAGCTTAGCGGGTACAAGAATCCACAACCGATGAACATAGATTCTGGGAACGAATCTGACAGCGAATAGGTGACCGCATCACTCAGTTGTTAGCTTGAACATTGTCTTGTGTAACTTGAATGTTTATGCACTGTGTTCTTAGCTATGGCCAAAGATATTTATTATAAATTAATGCTAACTGAACCTGTAAACTCAATGTATTCGAGTTTAATTATGTTATCTTGTCAGTCTTTTAATGGTCTCTTTCTCGGTGCTAGACGTTGGCATGTGCTATATTGCGCCAGGAGGAAAGGAAGCATCCTCCAATTCAATATACTCTCACACTGTCACATATAAAGGGAAAATTAAGTATGACTAGAAATTTTGGTTTCTAGTTTTTATTCAAAAAGTGATATTTCTTTTAAAATTAGGCTTGTTTTTTTTCTTCTTCTTCACCTTCTTATTTTCAAGACTACTCTTACTTTGATATATGTTGGATGTCAATAAAACACTTCTATTGTATAATAACGGTATAACAATAATATTAAAAAAGCAAGCGAGTAAGAACTAAATAGAACAAATGGAGATAGAGAGCAAAGAAGAGCAAAGCTTTCTGTTATTGTTTTTTGTTCTCTACATGTTTACAATTTCAAAGATAAACTCTTATTTATAGGAGGATTGTACCGATACTTTACAACTTGAGTCTTTACAATATTTAATAGTGTGGGAACCACGTGCAAATTATAATCTCAATTTCCACAAAACAAGGTTCGTGCTTCCTTCATTGATGTGAATAGTGGGGGCCATTTCAATTATTTACAACAACTTTACTTCTTTTATTTATATTTTTACTTCTCTCTCTGTTAGTATTGTGGAAGTCAGAACAAATCACAACTCGACACTGGTTAAGTACTGATTTTGTCATCGACAACTCGATTAGGCATCGTCAGGTAGATTAAGGCGTTGAAACGAGTTGGTGCCGTTTAAATGGGATGAGGAGGTTCCAGGTGGCGAGTCGGAGAGAGGTGGAACTCAGATCTCGACTCTTAGATTGCAAGCCGAGTTCCATGACTTTGAGAACAGAGAACAAGACAAGACGATTTGGTGTCATTTAAATACGATAAGATTCCGTATTTTTATTTTGTACGATTATCTCTATATTCAATATAAGAAGATAAACTTAAAATTATAGCTTATTTTAGACAAACCCGCCCGAAACTGACGTAGGTGAAATTAACAAAAATAAATCAATCCATAAATTAATTGGTAGGACACCAAATTAGGTCTACAAGTGACTGAGTTGTGGATACACATCTGTATTTATAAAAACACCCTGAAATCTTTACCTATTCATTTCAAATTTCCAAGTCATACAAGGAGCTTGTGGAGTTGATTTAGAAAAGGGGATGACGTGTTTTTATCCGACCATAAGGAATAGACGAATAAAATCCAAGCATAGCCATATTGAATAGAACAAATATAAAAAGGAACAATGCGTTAAAGCATTTGTAGTCCAACGGTTAGGATAATTGCCTTCCAAGCAATAGACCCGGGTTCGACTCCCGGCAAACGCATTTGTTTTTACTGAATTATTCAGTTGTTCGGTGCAGTCCTATCTTTCTGACTATCTCTTATCATTGGATGTCCCTTTCCCTTCTTCGGATTGCTTCTCTTCTTGTCACTCAAT
>JAYMSW010001089.1:0-18009 GCA_036897725.1 Erodium texanum | reverse complement strand
GGAAAAAGGCTTTATGAAGGTCAAGGTCAATTTTTCCAACCTAAACCTCAAGCTTATCCTACTCAAGGCCAATCCTCTCAAGATAGGCACACCCTTGACATTGTGATGAGACTATGAAGAACCAAGAAGAAAGGGATGCAAGGGATGAAGAGAGGAGGAGAGATGATGATGAAATGAGGAGAAAGGAGGAAGAAAGGAGGAAGAATGATGAGAGGGAAAAAAGGTACATGGCCACCACCATCCAAAATTTGGAGGCTCAGATAGGCCAACTTGCCAATTCCTTGAATACAAGAGCTCCCAGTACTTTTCCAAGCAACAACGAGAGAAATCCTAAGGGAAGAGAAGAAGCTTATGCTATCACATTGGGAAGTGTAAGAGTGACCAAGGAAGCAACCAAGGCTAAGGAAAAAGAGAGTGGCAAGCCACAAGAAGAGGAGGATACTACTCATGAAGTTCAATAACAAGACAAGGTAGTGGAAGATGGGCTTGCCAAAGGTAAGAAGGTAAGTGATATCCAAACATATCCAAAAATAGACATTAAGGATTTCCATGGAATGATTATGGAAAAACTTAGTGTGGTTTAGGGGTGGGAAAAAGATAACTGGCATTGACAAAAGTCGATGATAGTGACGTGATTTCACCAATTAACCACCAAACCAGGAACCAGTGTCCATTATTAGAATCTTAGCTGTTAGCTCTAAACCTTGTGACTTGTCTATGCAGATGGTACGAAAGAAGAAGAAATTAGGTTAGGGACATATGAGCACCCCTAGTTGGATGAAGGTGTATAGAAGGTGTATCGGGCCATAGAAAAGGAGAGAACAATAGCATATGAACGTAGTAACCCCAACACCAGGTTCACAATTACGGGCGATGGCAATGTATCTCCGAGGTTCAAATGACTGTACTTGCGTTTTGGTTCATAGAAGCATGGTTTGGAAAAGGGTTGTCGGCCATTAATGGGTCTAGACGGGTGCCATATGAAAGGGTATTATGGTGGCATTATTTTGTCCGTCGTGGCAAGGGATGCTAATGATGGCATATTCCCTTGCCTTGGAAGTGGTTGAGTAAGAGACAAAGGAAACATGACAATAGTTTCTTATCGAGTTCTTTGAAGACTTTGGAAACAATAAAGAACGAGCCTAGATTTTTATGTCCGACAAAAAAAGGTGAACTAATAGTATTATTTACGTACAATTAATTGGCACATAGTAACGTCCCGCTTACTGCCCAACTTATATGTAGGTGCAGGGATTGGTTGACATATTCCAGAAGTGGATCCCTGGAGTAGAGCATGTTCCAATCATTCAAGTCTTAGAAGTTGAAGACTTTGCTTAGGAGGTGTTCTCGTGCATGTACCGTTGAACTGGTTGAGCATCATTTAGCAAATGTGGAGATGGTGAACAAGAAAACATTTGATTGGCTTCTAGATAGACCACCACAGAGCTGGTGCAAAGCATACTTCACCGACATAGCTAAGTCCTATGCCCATCCCAACAACACATCTGAGTTGTTCAATGCCTGGATCTTGAAAGGGAAAGACCGTTCAATTCCGAGTTTCTTGGAGTTCTATCGGAAGAAACTAATGAACTGGTTCCATGCAAAACATAATGTGATTGATGGAAGCGATTGAAACTAAATCTAAAGGCGGATTGAAATATCTATCACTAATGGTGTGCCTCCGGTTGTGCTTGAAATCTATTGGAAGATTGTAGGTTAGATTTAAGATGTCTATGGTCAGGAATATGTCGGCTAGACCGAGGACTGGAATAACGTCATTCTAAAACCGGGAAAATTTCAGTTAAAAGAAAAGCAGAAAAAACTGATGTAGAGTTTACAATGGCAAACCTAGGCAACAAACACTTCCTTCTATTATAAACATAAACATCAAATGTGACCTGAAATTGAAATATATTATTATTATTGTGGACCTGAAATTGAAATATATTATTATTATTGTTGTTATTATTATTATTATTATTATTATTTGTGCATGTCATCAAATGTAGGGGTCTCCATCGGTTATAACCGACACTAGTGGCAATATTTGCAACCGACAGAGAACTCTAATTCTGAGGACCTACACACTGACCCCGGTACTGGAAGTCAAATATTTTCTGAATTCCGACCGGATTTCACATCGATCAGTTACCGATTATAATCAGGCTGATCGAGGATAGAGGACATTTGAATTCGGCCCCAAAAGCTAAAAACAGAATTTTTTAAAACTTTTTCTAGGATGAAAACCATTAAAAGGAGATCAAAGAGTGCTTAATTAACCCTCAATTTGGTCTCTCCAATGATGAAAAACACCTTTTTTTATTATTATAAACATAAACATCATGTCTAAAATTCAGTTACAAGTCTAGTCATAGCAGACTGCCATTTTTCATAGCCATAATTGAAAACAAAAGTTAAAAGAACCTAATAAACTAACAGATTATAAAAATTAAAAACTTCTTCCTTCTTCACTTTATGTCTTCTTCCACCTGATTGAGAAACAAATCACTCAATAACAATGTAACATGGTAGTATGGTACTTCTCTATGTCTTGCTCCAATTCTACTAGAGCAGAGATAGATATAGGTCTCTTCATCCAATCTTGTGCGCACATAAGACATTTTACCATGATAAGGGTGAAATTTTTTTTGATACGCCAAATTGTTTGTATCAAGTGTTAGTAAGAGTCAACCTTAATTATGTAGAAGTAAGGGGCCACTACCACTTGAATTTCTTGATTATTATCACGATTGATATTTCAAATGACTTCTCTAATTTTTTATTTGATACTAAAAATTTTGTGTATCAAGTATTAGTAAGAGTCAACCTTACTTATGTAGAGGTAAGGAGTCACTACCACTTGACTTTCTTGATTCTTATCAAGACTGATGTATCAAATGGCTTTTATTATGAGTTATCTTTATGTAGAAAGGAGCTTATCAATGTCACTTGACCCTACCTTTATGTAAGAGAGAGAGAGAAAGAGAGCGGTCCAACAAGAGTGGGAGAGAGAAGCCCATAAAGAAATGGGAGAAATAGTGGGTAAATAATACCGCCGCTGAGACTGGAACCCTGGTCAGAAGGACCAAGGCTCAAGTGCCTTTACCACTAGGCTAACCAGCTTTGGTAAGGACTAGTGTATGTTAATTATGCTTTAGTATGATTGTTCATGCATCTATAATCCATATTTTTAACCAAAAGTTGCTTCATTATGTTAAGAGTTATGTTGAAGCTTGTGTAATATTCGGTTCCTTGGTTGGGACTTATGTAGTTATACTCATTTACAAGAAGCTATCGGGGCAGTCGGTACTTGAGAAGGGAACTAGGAGTAGCTAGATATAACTTTAGCATAATTCATCTTAGCATTGTGTATTACTATGATGACGACTTGCGTCTATCATCTTATGTAAGGTAATTCATGTAGGAAAGCTTATAGAGAGTAACACTTAATGAAAAGTACCTTAGGCATATGCTAGAGTAAATGGCTTTATCTAATTTATGCATTGTATATTACCAGGGCAGCTTAGGTTGTCTTATCTAGATCTGCTTGTGGTTCAATGCTTATTTGGAGTGTGATACCATGAGAAAGGATCTATGCATGCTTGTAGACGTGTTAATGTATTCGAGGATGTTCCTAGATGACCATAGGAGGTTCACATTTGCCTTGTTATTTGATATTCCTATGATTGGTAGAGTGTAACGCGTGGACATGGTTTTGTACCTTCTCCCCATGGCCATGTTGTCATCGATGATATGAGATGATAGCTATTAGGACGTGAGTTCTATGACCATGATGGATTAACATACTATTTATCACCATACATGTTTACCTCATTTGATGATCATCGGTATATGCAGTGTGCACCCATGGTTATTCTTCTAATTGTTAGACCTTTACATCACATACTCTTGTTGAGCTTCTTTCATTCGTCTACTCAAACTTTTACATGATTTTAGACACTTATGTTTTGCATTATTAAATACTTTACTCCTGTGTTAGATAGGGACATTGAGTGATGTCTTTGTTCCTATTTCTTGTCCATTTTCCAGTTTTGTTATCCATTGCCCATATGCTCCTTGTGTTCGACCAGTTTCTTATTGTATCTTATATTTATCATGACCATGTTCACTTGCATGCGGCAATTAGGGTTTGATTTTATTTTTATTTTATTCACCCGATGATGATTCAATCACACTCAATCTTAATATGATCGCCTTAAGCAACTAAGTCGGTCCTAAGGGCAATTTTCACTTTTTATTCTAATGTTGTTATTTCTTTTTCTTTTTTAAATTTTTCATGTCAAAATAAACATCATCGTGTACATTGTAACATAAGTTCAGAACTAATAATTATCTTCCCTATATATGTCCAATGATCTCAGTGTGGTACTCAGTACTTCAAGTATTGATCACAATTAAATCAAATTAAAGATTTTATTTTCAAATTACTTTAATCTTGTAAGAGATCCGAGGTTTCATGTAAGAGCATTCATAATGTTTGAATGAGGTTATATACAGATCATCTTCAAATTCCATTATTCATCCTTTAAAATTAAGCATTCATAATGTTTGAATGAGGTTATATATAGATCGTCTTCAAATTCCATTATTCATCCTTCAAAATTTTAAAATCTTCATCAATATCGTCACCAAGCTCTACAGCACCAGGGTATTTCAGTTTTGAAAGGTAAAATTGAGTAAACATGTCTAAAAGATCTTCCCCACTATTTTTCACCCCGAAGGTCACCTTATTTTTTTAAAACTATGCCTATCTTTTTTCGTATTCTCACACCTACCCCTCACTTTTTACTAAGAAAAATAGTTGGTGTCAGAGTTTCTCTCTCTGCCACTCTCTTCATATTCTGATTTAGATTTCTTTCTTGATATCGTATATTCTCATCCTGGCAGAAATATGTGGAAGGTCAATGACATATTATCTCAAGTGTAGGGCAAAAACGCTACTCGATAGAAAACAATTCATGCCGATAAAATCCAATGATTTCTAACATTTTCTCTAATACCTAACGAGAACCATCCGACATCTTCCGATAATAAATTCACCTGATGGTTCATCAAATACCATCAACGCCAAGGATACTTTACGATGCATATGGACTACTATTTTTTCAATCGAGTCTAGTTTTGCAATATGCAGAAGTAGAGGAACATAGATATCGTTCGATTAGTAGGGATGTTCAAAGTAACAAAAAAAGTACAAATTCACTCATTGATTGACTGGACGGTCGAACGATTGGACACACAAGAGGACATTGATAATGTTTCTCACACAAAAGTAGACTCTAGCCAGCCCAACCAATCAATCATAACATAAGACATTGACAATATATAACAAAAGATATCAATTAACAAAAACAACATAATGACACGTGCGTGCTGCTTAATCCTCTGATACCACAAGTCCACAACCCACTTATTCCTCAATAGTTGGACGTTGTCCTAGGTAAGCTTCTTCACTCCATGTCTTGATATACGATGCTCGATATGCTTGATTGTGAGAATGCACAAATCCTTGGTGTCGATACACTAGGAACCAAATCCCTTAAAAGGTAATCATACAACTACCCATCATCCTCCAATGCCTCGTCATTAGAGTCAAGATTCCGAACCCACATTGATGAGGTACCCAATTGACCAATAGCTTCGTCATGTGCAAGCAAAAATCGGTCAGTATTGTCTTGAAAGGTTTGGATATGATGACATGTGAAAGCGTTGATTAAACAGTGGGGCTGACATGGGCGACAATGTTTTTTGGAAAAAAATAATCTTACACCAAAACCTACCTATTCAGCCCCGAGAAGTGAACGGCCACCTACTTGTCGAGGATAGGCATGAATACTAGAAAGTAAAGATCCACCACACCAACCCACGTATCCAAAATTGGTCCTCATCCCCTTCCAAGCATTGTTTCACAAGGTTTACTTAAAACCTAGGATCAAATATGGTAGTAACAAACACATGTGTAATATGGGTATTGGGGGAAAGAGCCTTCTTAAGGTAAACGTCTGGGAACAGCTTCGTTCAAAGCCTGAGAAGGCAAAGGGATGCATCAATATGCTGCGAGGTAAACATATAAAAAATTTAGATAGCGGGATACTGTCGGGAAAAATAAGATTCCTCCAAACCTACCTAAACCGTAATAATGCTTACCGTATTATGCAGAAGGCTATTGGCAGCTAGAATCTACATAAACCATGACCTTTAGGTATTCAGGTACCAATGTTCATCGGAATATAATTCTCAATATCATCACTGTCCACTTGACCAACTTCATGTACCTTGATCAGTCGGGGCCCTTTAGCGCGTCGACCTCGTCTCCAGTTTTACCCAACCTCCATCTTTTCCTGCTAGTTTGTTCGAAAACCTGCTATGGGATGACTATAACATAGCCTTCTGAGAGGTAAGTGTTGCCATCGGCCAGATCAACACATGGTAAGGTGCTAGAACGATTGATGAGGTTGAGTATTGAACCAACGAGAAAGGTTTTAGTAGCCACAACATTTTGTACTTGTCGTGAAGCTTTTTGACCAGTTAAAGCAAGCCATTCAGATTTTCTTGCTAGGCGATGCCGCTTGAGCAGACCATGGGAAGTCATTGGTTTGTTTTGAGGACTAGGTGTGGCGTGTTAGGGTTTTTAAAAGACGGGCTCGCTTAATATGCATGGAGAATTTAATGCCTAATCAAGTCCCTAAGCTGTCGTATTATTAGCTTCAACATACAGTTCATATTTCAAGGGTAAATGCGGTTGATAGACATTAAACGTCACTTCACAACATTGGAGAACGAATCAATGTCACAAGGAAGCGTTCAATGGTACTTATTGCAATGCTTTGTGGTGCGAATTGGCACCACATATTCACTCGATGAATGTGGAATGTCCGATGTCTGTAGTTGTAGTAGAAGGGTCCCAACGATGCTGAACGATAAAATCCGATGTCAAACGATACGAAACAATGACTTCCCAAAGTAAAACAATGATGGTCAGAGAGTGAAGACAAGAAATGCATTTCGAAGGTAAACGACATTTTATTATAGGCGATGACTTCTAGAATCTAAATGACGTTGCAATGTAGAAAACGTTAGAGGTTAGACCAAATGTATACAGAGGTACCAATTTTAGGAACAGTTAATTGATTCAAGATAGGTATGTGCTCGACTACAGTGTAGTGCTTTAATCTGTTCGTTTAAAGAACATGAAATGAAAAAAAAATAGAGAACGGGATGAACAACTACACACTTGTTTCATTTACACAACATTTTGGCACTATTACAGAATTATATCTCGTGTTTCTATTTACAAAACTTGAAGCTCTATTGTTGAGGGTATGGATGAATTAAGGAAAGCTACACGAGAAAGTATGTGCGAAACATATGTCTTGCTTTGTTGCGCAACATTCTCATTCTGAAACAATCAAAAGATGTGAGTTGACTAACAATATAGGCTAGTTCTTCGAGACATTTCAGCTCTGCCCAAATAACAATGTAGCGCTCACAATTTTTTTACCTCTTTAGTTGAGTAGAGCAAAAACAATTATGGGCTCGTTCTAAGGGAATCATCTAAAGGAGGAAACAAATTTAGTGTTAGAAACAAAGGTGTGGTGTGTTACTGTTTCTCTGTGTGGAGAACTATGTCTTATTTAAACATTATTGGGGTTATTTATAGGCATGACCCTCGCATAAGAAACCGTCGATTTGCGAAACAGAAGGATATTATGTTCACACTGAATAAAACTTAGGGATAATTTGATCCAACACTTTCCAGGCATTGTGATGTCCATCGATGTTGTAACTGTATCCAACACCAATCACTCGACCAGATCTTGTGAGGTCAACCGCCACGTAGCTAGATCGTGTGAGTATAATGGTTCAAATTTCTATGGTTTTTATGACCCTTCCAAGGTGCCTTATGTTGTGATTAATTAGGGTCAACGATCCTGGTTAAGCTTGACTCACCCTCTATATATACCATTATCTTATCTTGAATTCCTAACCAAGCACCACATGATGGATCACACATCGTTCTCGACACACTTACCTCTGTTTCATGCCTTCCCTATATAAACACATGTTCTTCTTTTGCGAATTTATAAAGCTACATTGTTAGTTAAGGCATACCACTTAGCAAGCCCTCAGATGGATCTCCCCAAACTTCAACCTTCCATATGCAACTCATGTCTTGGAGAAGACCAACCTAATGCGTCGTCGTAGATGGCTTCTGACGAATCTCCATAAACACGCGACTATGTACCCCACACCAACACTCATCAATCATCAATTTTTTTTTCAGGAAATAAGAAATATAGATTTCAGGTGTTGTATTGATGTTTCAAAGTCTTGTATTCATCGAATAAATGTTGTCATGTACATTTTTTTCATCTTATTTTTTGTTGTCTATAAATTATTTAGGGTTTATGTATTATTTAGGGTTGGGGATGAGGTTTGAATCTGAGGGTATTTCTGTCATTTTTAAAAAAATGAACAGAAAATTTAACGTCGTAAATTTTCGGATAGTTTAAAGTACCCCTGTGTAAGTTGAAATGTTAGGGTGTCATTTAAATTTTGACGATAAGTTAGGGGATATTTATAAATAACCCAATTTTTTATTAGTTAACCATTTTTATTTTAAAGATACTGAGTCGGAGAGATCATATTGATAATTATTATAGAAGAATGTTTGTATTAGTTAACAATCGTTTAATTACTAATTCCCGTGTAACCCATATTTTGTTGAATATCCACAGTTACATGCAACCAAAATTTGTAACCATTCCTTCATCACATCCATTATACAGTTTGAAATTCTTAAATGATTTATTCAGTCGACCATTTCAATTACCACGTAAAGCGTGATACACACCAATAGTAGAAGAATAAACAAGGGACATATTGGACCCATATATATTGAAATTGCTCATTAGCTGTAGATATCCTCTTCATTAATGGTCCTGTGAGGAACAAAAACGAGGGCAATCAATCTGTCACTTTTAATATTCCGATTTTTAGGATTTGATTGGTACCTTTGGTGTTTAAAGTAACTAATACTATAATGACAAACCAAATTCAGTTCAAACAATGAAAATACATTATTCAATATTTATGTTGATGTAGTCTTAGGCTAGGGTTTAACTTGTTATTATTTAACTTGCTGCGTGATTATTTTTCAAATTGTTTTAATTAATAAGGAAATGATAACATTGATAATATGATTTAGTAAATAGATAATAAGTCTTACTAAAAAAAAGTGAGAAACTTTATTGAATAGATTACGTACGTCTAACAATATGAATTATTTGTGTTATAGAAAAACATTTAGATTTATAATAAATTTACGATTTTTTTTGGATAAAAATTACGTTTTTAGTTGATAAATAAATGAATGGATAATCTCATATAAATACACTGCTCTTTACCGCTTTCTTATTTAACTACACTGACTTTCTCTTTATCTCACTTAGGTACACTGAAGTTCCGAACCTTCTCACCATTATAACTTTCTATTATTAACCATAAAAAGTCAACATGTGCCGATCACAAGTCCTTATTTTTTATTAAATCCCGAAATCATCCTCAACATTTAGAAAAAAACCTCAAATTTTTGTTTTCCCCTAATTCTTACTTAACTTCGCCAATTTTAATTGCCGATGAACTTGAATAAGAAGAAGATGGAGACCACGACTCACCCAGGTTATCCTATTGATCCTGTAGCTTTTTCCTGTACAAAACTCATTGCTTTTTGTCTTTCCATGAACAATGGTTCATCACTTTTTACAAATCCATCTCAAGAGTTATTAGTGTAAGCTCTAATAAAGCCTCTCAACTCTAATTACCAGCATCAACATCTTACGGAGGCAGAGAACTTTCTAGCCAAGCCATGAGAAAAAAACTCATGACATAAACCGTATCTCTCCATTATTTGTTGTTATAGTTTTTTCAATTGCAATTCAGAAACTTCTTCTTCCTCAGTAGGCAAGTGTATTACTATATAAGTAATTTGATACATGTGTAACATCATCATTTGTGATATTAGATCATAGTATTTAGGCTGTCACAATCATTTATTCCCTTCCAAAACCTAAATGACATCTCTGCCTCATAATTCATGTATAAATAAGGACATTTTTGTCTTCTTATTATGAAGTTAACGAAGTTATAATTCATGAGAAGGTTCGAAACTTCAATGTATTTAAGTGAGACAAAAAGAATATCAGTGTAATTAAATGAAAAATTAATAAAGATCGTTGTATTTATATGAAATTATCCCATAAAAATGATATATCCTTTAAAAGGCCATGATGGTACTTTGGGTGCAAAGATTTAAGTACTCATAAATATAATAGAATCACCGATATCAATACCTTCCACTAATCATACCTTCCTGCTATACTTATTGAAAAAAAAACATGTTATTAAAAAACATGTTATTTGGAAATTTCAGGTGTAAATTACATATATTTTAAGACAAAAAGAATCATCACCCTTCCCTAAGCTATCACATTATAACTGGGGTCCACTCAAAAGGCATGCTAAAAGCCCTAGCCAGAAGAAAGTTAGCCTTTAAGTTGAAGATAATGAAAGAAGCCTATTGTAATGTAATTAATTAAGAGTGGTTGATGAGGACAAGTGAAGCCCCATACAAATGATTTGACCCACAACGCCTCCTTAATTTTTTGTTGTTCCAAATATGCTCTTCGATTCTTCCCACAAAAGACCCGCAAATTAATAGAATAAAATTAAAATTAGCTCTCTCCTTTTTATATATTAAGAAAGAAACGACACACATGATAGCATTACACAGTTCCCGGAGGAGGAGAGCAAGCAACATGCACAATCCTCAAAGAGACAGCTTCGTCATTCCATCGACCATTTATCAGCACCAAGCTCCTCACCATCACCATCACCTTCACAACTTAAACTTTTCTTCGATGAAGCTCTTCAATGGCTTCCGCAAGATCCTCATGCGGCTCATCTTCTCACTCCCTCCTCGCTGCGCTTCAGGCGGCGGCAGGGCGGCTCCCAAGCAGCGGAGCAGCGACAGGTACGACCCTCCCAAGACCTCATGCAGCTCCTACTACTCCTCCCACTCCCACTACAACGAGGCCATTGCCGATTGCATCGACTTCTTTAACAAGTCCTCGCACGACGACAAATCTGATTTCATGGTTTGATTTCTTCATCAAGTTGGCTCCATTTGCTTGCTGTGTAATATTCTTCTATCTGTATACGGTTCATCACAAAATAGTACTATATCAGCTTGCACTTGGAGCTCTTGCTTTTCTTTTATGTTTCTACAAGGCCTTATAATTTCAATGTAATTACAGTTGTTGCAAGTTTATCTGGTCTGTGAGAGTACCCAAGAGATTGCAAGATGTGGCTGGCTGGTTATATGATTGCTCAAAACATTAGCGTTGTACTTTGATTATTATGTACTTGCTTGAATGCAGTACATGTTTGTCGGATTCTTGATCCTTGTTCTTCAACTGGTTGAGCTCACATATAGATTTCCCTCCATCTTCATGTTCGTCAATCTTGGTTATATCATTTCGTTAGGAGAGGATCAGCAGCTTCCTTCATGTCTACTTCTCTTTCCTTAGTGTCTGTTGGGCTTTTCCTTTACCCTTCCTTAGCTAAAAGGATTCACTTCCTTCTCTTAGGCTTCCCTTAGTGGGCTTTTGTTGGTTCACTTGCTCTCTAACAAGCTTAGCTGTTGTGCTCTTGTCGTTGCCAAGTTTAGTCAAGTACGATCAAGCTTTAGTTCGCTGATAAGGGTATTGTTGATGTGGATATTCCCGATCAGGGTAACAAGGGGTTCTTGTTCCTTCTCCCGGACTCGGGTCTCTTTCACTATATGAAGAAATCAAATTGGTCTCATTTTCGTCTTTGATTCCTCGTCTTCTCTGACAACTCTTTCCTTCAATTTAAGGGAGGGCATTTTTTGTTGGATTTCAGTTAGGGGTGATAGACATTGTATAGAAACCGGAACCGACTGTTGAAATAAATGCTCCAAGGCATTAGATACATTGGAATGTATTTAATGTGTTTCCCACATCGACAAAAGAGTAAACCAAAGTTAGGTTTATATTGTTTCTCTTGTATCTTTGTGTGCAAGACTTGATTGAGTAGTGAGCCCAACCCAAGCCTACATGCATGTCACTGCTACAATCTGGCCCTTGACTCATGGTGATACCCAATTTGTGTGGTGGCAAAGCCCGAAGCTCTGCGTCAGTTGTTGGTCAAGGATTGTGTGGGGTGAGTGACAGATTACGTGAGTGGTATATGCTTTGAACAGTTTGATTTCCTGCTTTTTGATCCCCATTTCTACTGATTCGGGTACTGCAACTTGGACTAACAATTGCCTTCCACATGGTAGATAACAGACCCATAATGAAACAAGTCCATGATTTTCGAGAACCTTTCGGCCGTTATGGTGAATGAAGGAATGAAAATGAGCGTCATCTTCTTAGTAAACATGCTACTTGAGAAATTTCCCCCTTCTTGGAGTGAATACCGTAATCATTTAAAACATAAAAGATGAGAAGTAATTAGCCATATGCAAACTGAAGAAGCTAATCTTCTGAAGGACAAGTTGGAGCATGTTGCTCATCCCTCTGTTAGAGCAAACATAGTGGAAATTAGGGAACCTTCTCGATCTTCTAGGTTCAAGCCTAATCTGAAGTCCAAGGGTGTTCAGAAGCGAGGACCACTAAGGAATAAAGAGAAGTTCGTGAAGCCGAAAAGCTCTCTCGAGAACAAGAAAATGATCTGTCTTGTTTGTGGCAAACCAGGTCATCAAGCATATCAATGTTCTCAACGAAAAGGTCCTAAGAAGGAGTTTAGAACTTATATCGCTGAAGGAGGAGATGAAAAGATCATCGTTGTAGTCTTGGAAGCGAACCCTGGGCTCAAACAACACTGACTAGGTGCTGGACTCGGCCTCTATAAGGGTGCCTGTGCAACTCAAGGGAGCTTTTTTATGGTATCATGAAGCTGCACCACGAGAAGTTGTTCACATGGGGAATGACTCCAATGCTCTGATTGCTGGCCGAGGGAAGATTTTGCTGAAACTCACGTCTGGAAAGACTCTCGCTCTAAGCAACGTTTTGTGCGTCCCTACAATACACTAGAATCTCACTCCCGGACCTCTTCTTACCAGAGCTAGACTGAAGACTGTACTAGAGAATGATACAGTTGTCTTTACAAAAGATTAGTGTGTGTGTGTGAGGGGGGGTGTGAGAAGTTGGGCTTAAAAAGTAGAGATCGAACTATATTATTGATTGTACGTATCATCCGTTCTGCCTTGCCATTTTGCTGAGAGGTGTGAGGAAACGAGAAATGAAAAAGTATGCCATGAAAGTGAAAGAATGAGTGAAAAACCGGTATTCTCAAATTCACGACCATTGTCACATTGAAAAGGTTTAATAGAGAGATTAAATTGAGTATGAACATAAGCATGAAATTGTGTAAATATATTAAAAACTTCAGATTTAACACGTAAAGGAAAAACTCATAAAAAAAAAAGAGAGAAATCATTCAGGAATAGTAAATAATATTTAAAAGCACTAGAACTAAGAATAGGTGAAGTCCAAATATCAGAATATATAATTTCAAACAAATGTGTAGTGCGGGAAAGGAAGTAGAAAAAAAGGTGTAA
Source organism: Erodium texanum (assembly GCA_036897725.1). Taxonomy (NCBI): domain Eukaryota; kingdom Viridiplantae; phylum Streptophyta; class Magnoliopsida; order Geraniales; family Geraniaceae; genus Erodium; species Erodium texanum. The sequence goes on along the minus strand of JAYMSW010001089.1, from coordinate 4,343 downwards.
ATGTTTGCCCGGTTCACATGAATGACAAATAGAGATTGAAAAATACTTATTACATTTAATAAAATTCCTAGAGGAAAGAAATTTGGAAGTATGGATGATGGGATGACCAAGACGTTGATGTTAGGTGGTAGGTGATACATCAGTAGAGAGCATTAAGGAGGCGGATGATGATGAGTGTGATGGAAGTAAGGAGGTGGTAACGGGGTAGAGGTCGTCATTTCTAACATATCGGAGAATAGGAGTTCCGATCAAAAGGTCATTCACATAAAATCTAGATGGATCAAATTCAACGGAGCAATTATTATCACGAGTAAATTTATGAAGGGAAATGAGATTTTTTAATGATATGAGGACTAACAAGAATGTCATGTAATTTAAAATTATAATCAGATGTAGATATATAGGATTGTCCAGTATAACATACAGGTAAAATAACACCATTCCCAACAATAATCGAACTAGAATTTAAACATGAAGTAATGTGAAGAAGTATAACGGGGTTAGACACCGTATGCATAGATGCACCGATATCCGTATACCATCTTATGGCTGTTGAAGTCTCTTAGCGGAGAAAATTGATTTATATCAGTTGCTTGAGGTGCTGGTGTAGAGTGTCCAACGTGAAAGGGGTTTGGCAGTTTGTGGGCCGTTGGACTAGGGAGCTGCGTCTGGGTTGGGAAGACCACCTGGGCTGAGTAAGCTGTCTGGGATGGCAGGCTCGTTTAGGCTAAGAAGCTGATTTGGGCTTGAAAGCCCGTATGGGCTACTTGGAGATACGTCTAGGCTGGAAAGCCCATTTGAGCCAGAACCTAGTGTAGGCTGGAGAAAGCAGATGGGCTGCTGGGCTATTGCGTTGATGGGCCTTCGAGGAGCTGGGCTGGAAGGGGTGGAGTTGTCGGCAGAGAAGCCATGGGCCAAGGTGGTGAGGAAGAGCCCGCATGTTGCATGTATATACAACTAAAGGAACCTGCATGATGTGCTGATGACGCGAGCCAGAATATGAAGGAACCAAATTGTGTTGTTATCGATAGTGAGCTGGTGATGCTCCAAATATATCTGTAGAGGAAGAATGAAAAATATTCATATGACCAAAACCACGACCGTAGCCACGCCCTCGTCCCCTGTTTCAACCTATGTTTTTTTTGAAACTGATATCTAGATGGGTAGGTATTATGGGGATAGAGAACTGCAGAGGGGTCGGGTTGTTGGGTTTGTCTGGTTTCAGCAAGTAATAACATAGAACAAACAGTATGAAAGTATGAAGGAGGATGTTGGTGTTGAATTACCTCAACTATGGTATTGTAAGACTCTGGTTATCCGTGAGGGTCTGAAGAACAAGCTCTCCATCAGTGATTGGTTGATCATTGTCCGCAAGAGAATCTGAAATTGTTTAAATCTGTTGACAATACTCTGTAATGGAAAGAGTGTTGATAACGGAGCTGTTGTTGCTGGTGCATGGCTTTGGCCATCTTGTTATCTCTAAATATTGATGCGAGAGATTTCCATAACTCATAAGCGGGGGTATCCGTCTTGAGAACATCTGAGAGGAGATCCGGATGAAGTGTTGCATATAACCATGTGATGACTAATGCATCAAGATGTTTCCACATGACGGAAGGATTCTTTGGTGGTGGATCAGTGATATGTGAGAGAACAAAATAACTGGAACAAAGCATCTTGAACACCTCTCTCCACTGTTTATAACGTGGATCCTTAATGGCGAGCTTGATTGTGACCCTGCTGCACAGATTAGATACAATATAGGCTGCTGGTAGTGAAGTGTGTACATCTATGGATGGTGAGGTTGGGTTAGGGGTTGCTTGTGTAGAGGAGTTGGCAGATTCGGTAGACATGGTGATCACAAGATGGGCTAGAAAAGAAGATAGAGATAAGGAGTTCTAAAGGTAATAAGGAAATATCAACTTAGCTAGGAAAGGTATGAATACAAAAACAGATGTGGGATTGATGTAAATAGAAATACAGATGGAACGTACCAAAATAACAAAGATAAAAAAAAATACAAGAGATATCTAAGCTCTAATATCATGGAAAGTAATATTTCCGGTGAATTATTCTGTGTGTATTGATTTGTATTCGAAGTACATTTAGTATAGGTTACATGGTAAGAATAGAGTTCCTATACAAGTGAACTACAAAATATTGTGATAGCGATAATGTATATCATGATTTCAAAGTATCAGATAAATGTATAATGTGTATATTTAACAATTTGAATCCTAAACAACTAACCAGAGAGACGAGCAGGTGTGAGCCAAACTTGTCTGCTGTTGATTCTGCAATAATCTGTATCACACCACTCCAGATGGGAGGCGAAGGACAAGTTGTCCACCGAAAACGCTGCAACAAGAAAAAAAACATTGTTAATGCTCAATTGGAAAACAAGTAATAAGAAAATGGCCACACCTTTTGACATAATAGTAACAGAAATCAGCGAGAATGAAACTCTGAACAATCTCAGAAAGGAGAACCATGGAAGGCCACAACCCATAGCCCAAAGCAGTCAGCAGCAGTCCTCCACTATCCAAAACCTGTAGAACCCAATGTGCACAGCTCAAGAATCTTGCAACTCCCAGTGCAAACACATAATGCGCTGTGAATGGTTCAACAATCTGAAGAACATTTACAACAAGACGGGGTATTAGAAACATGAACATCTGTTGAATCAACTTTCTTCTGATATACATACCTTAGTGTTCTGCATCGCACGAAGCTGAGGTAGTACAGAAACGGCTTCAAGATAGACACAGAAAGCCCAGCAAAGCCTGTTGAAAATATGATGATGTGTTGCAGGATGGACAAGTAGTGATACAACACCACAAGGTATTGTCTGTATCAACATTAGATCAAAGCCCCGTTATTGTCAAAAAAAGAAAAGTATAGCATAACAGCCGGACAACAGAGATGGAAATGAGTGAAACACACCACATAGTATATATCAAAATTATCTTTGTCAGCAATGTAACTGGCTTTCAGATCAAACCGCATCATGTAAATAACCCAAAGGGTAGTGGCCAAAGTAGCTGAATCAAGCACTGTGTGTATATCATATTCCATCACAAAACTGCAATACAGCCTAACAGCTAAGAACAGAGCCGTTAGTTCCTGTGATTTGAGTGAAATTCCTGCACACAAGTTGTAGGTGAAATTATAAGTGGAGACAGATCCTATCACACTCTACATCGAACACATCATACAAAAACATGCTATGTTAATCTTCTTTTCTAATCGTGGCATCTCAATATTCTGAATGTGATTATGTTCAGCTCAGGTAGTTAAATTCACAATTTTCAGGGGGAAACTTGAAAAACCAATCATACAAACTAAAATACTTGGGAAGGAGGACATCAACGTGATTTGTAATAATAATAATCAATTATTTATCATGAGTAACAAAAAAATACAAGGACAACCCCTTTAAAACAGGTAAATGTATACTAAATGTAATTATTGTAAGAAGATTTGTCATACCTTCTAGAGACCACAAAGTGTAAGAAATTATAGCAATACCATTAGCCAATTGGTGATATGGTTAACGTGCTGTTTTTGTTTTTACTATGATGAGAGCTGGACATTTTGGGAAAAGAAATGATAAATAATATGTTCCAGTGCAAATGTCTTGAAGTTCTGAAGATAAGACACATTCAGAAACATTTTTCTTGTGAAAATATGAATACTCAAATAGTTGAGACCTTGACATGTTTAGAAGAACACATTGTTCATTGTTCATTGTTTCTTTTCAATGCATATTCTCTATAATTCCATAAACAAAAGGAGGCATTGCCTTATCTTAGGGGAAGATCACATACATGAAACAAACCAGCACATTTAACAAAAGAAATCCAGTTAATTTTCAAGCACTACCCATTGGTTCAAATTAAAATTCGATAGAAATTGATGGAAAGCGTAATGGCAATTAGCAAAAGGTTACCCGCGCAAGACTTCTCCTCGGAGAGCTTGTAGATGAGGACGGAGATGCCGACGGCGTGGACAGCCTCGGCAGCCACAAAGAGGTTGTCGTGGTCGTGAACCATCATCCTGAGGAACATCAGCGCCGCCCCCCACGCCAAAGATGGCCTCCCCCTGGGGCGGCTGCGGCCGAAGCCATGTCATGAAAGCTTGAAAGGGTCTCTTGGCTGTCTTCATTGTCAATCTCTTTATGGGAACAACGCCAAGAATTCGATGAGTTTCGTCGAGGGAAAAGAGGCGCTCGTGACTCTCTATGTAAACATTAATGATTACCGCCCTTGTCTTGGAGCTTTCTTTGATTCTGGTCATGACCTGTTTTTAAGGTTACTGAGTTAGTTGTTTGTCGGGGGGGGGGG
>JAYMSW010001088.1:0-18010 GCA_036897725.1 Erodium texanum | reverse complement strand
TACGTCGAGCCCTGAGCCGGCGCATGGCCTGTTGAGTCGCGTCAACAATACCAGTTCACCTATTCCTCTCGATCGACGTGTCCTTCACACCAACTCTATGCAGAGGGGCGGTGATGACCTGACATCGGTACCGACCAGTACTACCGCGTCGATAGTGTTATCGCGCTAGCACGGGTCACGATGTCGCTTTAACCATGCCCTTATTTGTGCTTACAACTTATTGGACACATGGAATACGTATAAATCGAAAATTTACTAGAATGAAATACTTTCAAATAAATTTGGAAGATATTTTATGTGATTATTTTTTGTTGAAAACATTAGGGGCCGAATGAAAATTCAGAAAGCCGGGGGACTTTATTACTAATAGGAACCTTTCAAGGGAGGCCGAATCTATCTTTCGAGTTCAGGCCTGCCCTTCCCTTCTTGGTAGTATCATCAACCCCAAACCCTCACCATTCCATCGCTCCTGGACAAGATCTTCTCTAACACCGACCTCGCCGACGACAACGTACGGGTAACTTCTTTTTTCGGATTTTATTTTACTTTATTCCAAGCGGGATGTTGTGAACTTGTGAGTGGTCGGCTACGCGATGGTCCATGTCGCCGGAACCTCCGGCGGACCAATCGGCCACCGTTAACCTGAGTCAGTCGAATTAATTAGCTTACTTTGTTAAATCCGTCTGTTCTATAGGTGGAGATATAGATGGGGAAGTTGCGCTGTGCTGCAACTTCAGGCCACGGACAGCCTCCTCATTCTTCTTTTGTTTAGTTTCCGGACAAAAATTTGTAGACAAAGTGGAAGTTTTGTGAGATGGAAACAATTTTCCTGGTAAATAAGAGTGGAAAAAGAAAATAGTTTAAATGTAAAGCTATATGCTCTCCCTTAATAGTCAGAGTTCTGTACATGATCATAGTATAGGATTTCATGAAAGACATTATGTCTTAGCCAGCACGAGTAGATTGAGAAATTCAAGCCTAAAGTTATATGTTATCAGCTTAATAATATGCTTTGTACTTGATTGTAGTATGGTATCTCGTGGCTGGCATAGTAACTTCTGTACATTTTTTTTTATAGTTTTAATCCGGGTTTCTTTACTTATTGCTAAACCAGTATAGTAGTGGTAAATCTTTCTAACTAATTGTAGTTTTGAAATTCATTGGATTGCACCAATTTTCATTTAGGTCCACTTTGATGTTAACTTAAGCGAAACTGAGCTTCTATTACTTTGTAGTTTGTTATGGTCCCTGAAAAAGCAGTTATTTGCCCTTGCTTGATCAAATGGATGTCCTTGGTTTTATACTTTTATTCACTCTATCACTATACACTGCCTTAGTCTTTGTTGTTCCTTTTAGATATTATTGGAAAACAATAGTGAATCCTAACATTGTTTTTCCGTATGTTGTATCTGGAAGAAAGTGGCTAAGCTTAAAAAGATAACATTTGGAAAGTACAAGGCAAATGATCAAATGTCTTGAACTATGCTAACTGGATTCACCTTTAATAGTGGCAAAAGAATGATCCAACTAAGCCTCAGCAAACAGACCATTTGTAGGAGTTCACGTCTGTAACCTTATTATAAAACAAATCCTCGATTCCTACTTTTTAAACCTTAATTTTCCCTAATTCCACTCAGAGGGATGTTCTCTGTTCTCTCCCTTTGTGCTCTGTAGAATCTCATTACCGGTGATTGAATTTTCAGTTTCACCATAGCACAAAATATGCTCCCTTTGAGGCAAGTGTGTGTACTACGTTAATTTGTTCTCATCATTGCTGAATTACCATGTTATCTGATATAGATTCAAGTTTCTCTCTTGTTGGTATACATGTACTCAATATTATGATATTAGCCTTTGATGATATGTTATTGCTAATGACTGCCTTGTCTTCACAACTGTTTGAAGAAGTTAAGCATTTGCTGGGAATGACCAATAGTTCACAATCCTCTGGTGCACAGGTAGCAATCTTCTAATGATTTTTTTGTTGTTGTTGGCTTTGGTTAAATTAGAATATAATATATCTTATTAAGAAGTAACTGTGTATAAATGTTGGCATGTTGTGTTGTGAAAATATTTAATATTGTGATTACTTTACACCATTAATGAGTGGTAAACTTAATTTAACCTAAAATCTTTGACTATTAAGTGGAGGCCCAACAAGTATATTAAGCAGTCTCAACTCTCAACCTCCATACATTTTCAATATGGGATAACTTCAACACTTCCTATCATATGCATGATCTCCTGGTCGACCAACGCTTCAAAAGGGGTGGGAACAGAAACAACCACAACACTAGACCAAATATGATACCGTTTTAAGCTTTTCTACAACTTAAAAACTTAAACATTAAAGTGGAGAGCCCAACTCGTATGCCATGCAGTCTCACACTCTGCAGAATTCCAATTTTTATAACTTTAACAGTTGGGTAATTTTTTGGGGGTCTTGGTATCTCACTTAATCTTAAAAATAGATCACATACATGTTAAATCTGACCATGTTAACACTGGGTTACGCGTTTCGAATCTTGAGATGAATCATGAATTTTGTTAAAGCAGGTTGGCATTTGTACTTGTTTATAATTCTATTTGTATTCAAATGTTTTATGCAATGCCATCACATGATTTATTTTCTTAACTCTGAAACTTTTTATGGCATGCACGTGGAAAAGCCTCTTCGGCCTCCTCCGGTTGGATCCTTGGCTCCTCAAAGTTTTGGTCCACCCCTAGCTATGCAGGTATGCTTGTCCTGATCATTTTCAAATTGTAATATTTTTCATTAAGAATTCTATGTGCATTATGTATAACTTTAAACTCTGCAGTTTCGACCCATTCATCCAACGCAAGGACAGCAATTTATCTCGGCATCTTCCCAGCAGTTTTGGCCAGTAGGACAAGGTAATTCTTCATCAAACACGGGGGTACCTGCTGGTCAAAACCAGCAGATGCAATATTCCCAATCAGTGCAGCTGCTACCTCCAAGACCTAGCCAGCCAGGCCTTGTTGCACCTTTGTCGCAGCAGGCATTGCCAATGTCATACATCCAGAACAGCAGGCCTCTCACATCTGGCTCAATGCAGCCTCAACAAGCTGCTCTAAATAATCATATGCCTGGTTTAGGTGGCCCTGGCCCTGGAATGCCTCCCTCTTCATCATATACAGTAACGTCTTACTTGTATTTCTGTCTCTTTTTATTTAGTTTTCTATTTGTTTTTATTGTGTTATCTATTTGTTTTCATGGCTTGTGGTTCAGTATGGTCAATCTCTGTATGGCCATCCACGGAATAATGTCGGTGCACCATCACAGTTCCAACCAGTGTCTCAAATTCAAGCACCTGTTGTACCTGCGGCCGGACATTCTTTGTTCTCACCTGGAGGACAGAGCTCAGCAGTCGCACCAGTACATCAGACTAATCAGCAACCTACAGTTAGCTCATCCACAGATCCTGTAAGTACTTCTTAGACTATAACCTATACAGTTGTATGTGTTTAATTTTGTTCATTTTCTGGTCCTGCAGCATTGTTTTCTTTTAAATACTGTATATGAAGTTATATGCCAGTGTAGATGGTTTAGATCCCATTCTGCACTATCGTTTGTATTAGTATTAATTAACTTCAGTTTTGTATTGAGGGAGGAGATGGTTTTTATTTTGTGTTCACTCTCATGAATACTATTCATTCACTTGATCTTGTTCCCTCATCACCAGATTCCTAATTTTATCATTATGATTACCCTAATAACTAGCCTTCTGTCATTACTTCAGGGAGTAAATCCTAGCCTTACTCAGCAGTCCTCATCTGATTGGCAAGAGCACAAATCTGGTGATGGGAAAACGTAAGTTCTTGCGGCAGTTTGCAACTCCTCCTGCTTTCATTTTGACAGTATTTATACATCCATGACTGCTTATATTCTAAAAATTATTTTCTTAGTCTTGTGGATTCTCTTATTCCCAGATATTATTACAACAAGAGAACAAAAGAGTCTAGTTGGGAAAAGCCATTGGAATTGATGACTCCATTGGAGGTAAGTTGTGCTTCTAGCTGATCAATCTTCTTGTAATTCATTACAAAAAAAAAAAAAACTTCTTGTAATTTGGATATCGCCTTTTGGAATCTATTAACTGGCTTCCTTAAATTTTAGATATACTTCTATGAGATGTATTCCTGCTAATGGATGCTTACAACTCTGTTAAATATGCCAGTTGTTTCATGAGGCTTCTATTTTTCTTTGCATGTTTCTCTACTTGTTTGTAAACGATGTCATGACATATTGCATGAATTTAAATGCTGCTCTATATGGTCATTGTGAAGGTGGGGTATCACTTGCTTTTTATGTTTCACACTACACGTTGGACATTTTTTTATTATGTAGAATTGATGATAGGATTTAGCTTCTCAGTGCTGAGAAGGAATGGTGAAATTTCCTATCTTTCTGTCACGGAGTTTAGGATGTCACATATCTACTCTTACAGCTCACTATTTTTGTTTTCTACTTTAGGATTTAGTTCGCCAATGTTGAGAAGTAATGGTCGCCTCCCTTATCTCTTAGTTGTGGAGTTTTGGATGTCACATGTTTTCTGTTACAATCCGCTTTCTCTGTTCTCTTCTATAGGATTTTATTCAAATACTATATTCGTGTTATCAATTTTATTTTCTTTTTATTATCACTATTTTTGGGCACATAGAATGAAAAGTTACATGCTGCCATACTCAAGGTTTAAAAAGGCGGAATAGCGTAAGCCTCAATAATAAAAATAATAAATTCAGAGAAAATCATACAATCTAGTTCAAACAACATAAATACACAATGAAGTGATAAAATTCATAAAAGTAGGAATTATAAGTGTTAAGAGGATAATATTTTTTTAAACAAAATTTTTTAATTGATAGAGGAATAATAGATATAAAGTCTTCTTCTTCTTAAAAAAAAAAGATATAAAGTCTACACAGAAAGAAAACATATTCCATGTTCGATGTCCTTGTTTTTTTTTTCGCCTTCACTCCTGACTTAAAATTCAGCAACTAAAAACCAAAATAAAAATTAGTAAATGAAATATTTAATTATTTGCCTCTATGAGAAAGAGAGTGAAAGGATGGGAGATATGAGGGAGGATGTGTTGCCTTGACATGGAGAGATGAGCGTGAAGGAGTTTTGTCGTGAGAGTGTCTATCTTGAGGGTGTTTAGGGTATTGTTTATCTTTTTAAACAAAATTAAAAGACTAAAGTACTCATTTTTAAAAGCCCCAAAACATCTTTTGTAAAGCTAATACTAAACAAAATATGGCTCATAATGGCCTTTTGAAACAATCAAATTTGTTTGATGTACGAAGCGTAAGCCTCAGTGACGTAAACCTTAGTAGTGCCTCAACAATGTGAGGCGTAAGCCTCATTACGATTTTTTACTTCCTCGCCTCGAGGAGTAAGCCTCGAGAGCTTTTTAAAACTATGGCCATATACGTTTTTTGGTACAACATCCATTTTAGGGCTTCTTATGGACCTTAACCAAGATATATTCTTTATGATATATTATTACGTGTGCTCCATTCTCACATGTACAAAATGTTGTGGTTTAACAGTGTGATAAGGTCCCCATCTTTGAATCGAGTTACAAGTCTAGAATAACTGATGTTATTGGAATTCATTAGAGAGAATTCTGATCTCATAATGGAATTCGTTAGATAGAACTCCGATCTCATAAACTAAATTATCATTAAACTTCTTTCTCCCTTATTTAATCTTTCCCATCCTATAAGTTGGATTAGGATAGTAACTTACAGAAACCACGTAATAACTAAAGCCAATAGCTGAGAGGAGTTGTGACATATAATAGATATTGGTTCCGAATGTGCCATGTATCTTGCATGTATCATCACGCGCCTCCCCCAAACATCGCTTGACCACTAGCAGTACCTGATCTCATGCTTTAGCAGAAACTCGGTTGGTGTGGTACATGCAAAGGAACTCTTCAAATTGTAGCTGCCGTAACTCGTGGCTCTAATACTACTTTGATAAGGTCCCCATCTATGATCGAGTTGTGGGTCTAGAATAACCGATGTATTGGAATTTATTGGAGAGAATTCCGACCCATAATGGAATTCATAACAGAAAACTCTGACCTCATAAACTAAATTACTATGAAACTTCTCCCTCCTTTATTTAATCTTTCCCATAAGTAGGATATTAACTTATAGAAAGCACATAACAACTAAAAGCCAACAATTGAAAGGAGTTGCAGGTTACATCAATTAGTATATAGATAGTATTAATAAGTAAATAATAGATACTGGTTTCGAATCAGCCATCTATTTTGCCCGTATCATAGTGCTGCCATTCCAAAGTAAAATCTTTGTACCAAAGTTTAAAAAGGCGGAAACACGCCTCGAAAAGTAAAATCTTTGTACCAAAGTTGAAAAAGGCAGAGTCACAAAAATGATAACATGTAATATAATGATAACTTCATATAAATGATAACATGTAATATAATCTAATTCAATAACACATAATTTCATGGCAAAGTCACAAAAATCATCAAATTTGGAATCACAAGTCACAAATTCATGACATTCAAGATTGTTCAAATACTAAACATAATCAAAAGTACTAAGCATAATCAAAAGTACTAAATCATAAGCCACACAATCACATAAAATCAGCATTCCACATTTAATAATAAGTTAAGCATTGCACTTAAAAGTAAGTAAGCCACACGGTCTTAATTTTTGGACTTGAACCTGAAATTTGGACTTGTTTTTGCACAAAATCAGATTTGAGAAGCCGAAATTTGGACTTGATTTTTTGCACAAAGTTAAGCTAAGCATTCCACATAAATCATAAGCATGCACTCATCACTCCAGCCCGGAATTTGAACTTGGTTTTTTGCAAGAAACCAACTGAAAACAGATTCGAGAAGCCAACAACTTAAAATTGAGAGATATGGCCGGTGACAGAGAGACAGGACCAACGACAGAGAGGAACGGCCGACGACGACGAGGAACGGGCAGCAACGGCGAAGAACGGCCACCGACGGCGAGAACAGGATGCGGGACGAGAAAACGCGATATCAGGACGAAATTAGGGTTCTTTTCTGTTTTTAATTGTTTAATTATTCATTTTAAAAAAATTGTTTAATTATTTGATTTTTTGGGCCAGACTTCATTTTTTACTAAAAGCCCACTCATCCATAAGCCCCAAATATGGTCAAAAGCCCAATAATGACATGATTTTGATGAGGCGTGCGCCTCACCACTGAGGCTGAGGCATGCGCCTCGGACTCCTTGGAACAACATGAGGCATAAGCCTCATTTTACCCACCTTAGGCGCTGCCTCACTTCCCAATCCCTTACGCCTCGCCTAGAGCGTTTTTTGAAACCATGCTTTGTACTTACTGAAAATTTTCTTTATTGAAATCATGCTACGCGGCAACAGTATGAAATTAGTGAAGCCTTTTGTATTAATGCTCAGAATATAATGTGGTCTGTTCTACTTGGAATCAATTCTTTTGTATTCAGCAGGTGGTGAAACGTGCATGTGATATATGTTTTAGAATTTTGATAGTCTTTTCAGAATTGTCTCCTTATCATTTGCTTCTATGCATACACATGCCAACTGCATTTATTTGCTTGAACATGTACACTTCCTACTCTCATGTGCTACCTACAGGAGTTAATTACTTGCATTGTTGATCAACCTGATTGTCTGATTTTGCCTCTCACCTAAATATTTTTCTGCAACAGAGAGCTGATGCATCAACAGTTTGGAGGGAATGTAAAACCAAAGAGGGTAAAACGTATGTTGCAACTTTTGCTAATTTTATTGTTTAGATTTATTTTGTCGCGCTATGTAGATTGTTGTCTGTTCTTAGGGTACCTGTTTTGTCAGTTACTAAGTTATAAGATGCTGCAGCTATTATTACAATAAGGATACGAGGGAATCTAAATGGTCAATACCTGAGGAGCTGAAGGTTTTTGACACCTACTTGCTTCTTATTTCTTCATTTTTTTATATGTAGGACCTCTCTTATAAAATACTTGTTTCCAGTTGGCTCGTGAACAGGCTCAGGTTGTAGCTGGCCAAGGACTGCCACCTAAAGCAGGTGGGGCTTCTCAAGCGTCAGATGGCGTAGCTGTTTCAGTAGGGGAAACATCTACTACTGCGGCTATTGCAGTTAGCACTGGATCTTCTTCAGTGTTTCCTGTGGTTTCTTCAAGTCCAGTTTCTGTCACACCAGTTACTTCTGCTACTCCTCCCTCTGTGGTAGTTTCACAAATTCCTGTTGTACACCCTTCCACAACAAGTACCTCTGGAGTTGATCAGACCCTGGACACTAGGACTTCTTTGCTTTCTGTAACAGGAAGTGCTGGATTTCCTGCTTCAGTGAACAACACTCACACATCGTCTTTGTAAGGATTGGAGCTGCTTGTTTGTTTAGATCTTTCCATGCTTCAGAGTTTTGATACTGTTTTGAATGTTGTTTTTATGAGTCGTCATGGTTGCAGAAAAAACTTTGACAATGCTGCTTCTCAAGGTGTTGCAAACTCCCTCGATGATGCTTCCATGCAGGATATTGAGGTATGGTTAGTTAGTAATGCGATGCATGAATGATTTGCATGAGTGTCGCTCCCACCACTCAATTTGACATAATTTTTGACGGTGCACACATTTTAAGAACAAGATTAGTTGCAAGGAAGTTTTCATTTGTACTCGTTATAGTTAAAATACCTTCTCGATTCGACCCAATCCTTTCTCTTTAACCAACCCATTGCTTCTTTGAGTAAAATTAGTTCCATGAAGAGCGATCCAGAGTGGTCCTCCTCCCTTCACAGACAGAGACCAGTACATTGGCTTCTTGGTGCAATTGGGGGCACAATGCTGTGGTTGAAGATTCTTGTAACCCTTCCCTTCCATATCTAATCAATTTCTCCTCTCCTCTCCTCTCCTCCTGCCAAAACCAGATTCCATCGTGATAGTTAAAGGCTAGATTCCCACCCCTATCTTAATTATCAGCACCACTGCTTCCATTTTTACCTGTCATTGCATTGTACTGACATTCTTTAAGCAAAACGCTCATGGCTCAGCAAGCTATACCTTTCTACGGACAACTCTCAAAAGGTGAAACAGATTTGGTGGGACCACATTTGTATTGTCTTTGGTCAGTAGTCTTACTGTTACCTGGATTTTCAGCCAGATAACCATAGAAACCTCGTCAACGTGCTTGACCTTTGTTAATGAGTTCCTGGTCCTGCATCCCTTACCTTTGGGGTATTGCTACTGCTCTATGACCGGATGATTTTTCATTGATTGAACAGAGGTGGTCACTCCGTCATTAGTGTAGCCCTAGATTTTGAGGGCTAAAGGTGTGACAGATATTTGATAAACAGATTTTGTGCCATTGTTTAAAGGGCATTTTGGAGACTTCATTGTATTTTGTTTTCAGAAGTGGAAAATGGACAAACATTTTGGAAATGTCCATCTTTGGTATGTAGGACAATTAATTTGGAATGGAAGGAATCATATTGTGTTCTTTTGATGGTAGGAAGTTACATAAGTTCTACTTAGTTCAGCTTGTTTTTTATTTTTGTGGAGTGAGGTTCTATTGCTAGGTGGTAGGTATAGAAATGCTGTCATGTCAATTGTCATAAGATGTGGCAAGCCTGAAGTACTTGACCTGTTTATTGTGTCATTGACAGGAAGTAAAGAAAGGAATGGCAAATGCTGGAAAAGTCAACGTGGCTCCTTCAGAGGAAAGAGAACCTGAAGATGAACCTTTGGTGTATGCCACTAAGCAGGTAATAATGTGTAGGTTGGGTCTTGGAACTGGGAAACTAACGAGCGTCACCTGGTTTTTTGCTTTTTCTCATTTCCTATGTCCGTTGTTGTCAGGAGGCAAAAAATGCGTTCAAAGCTCTCCTTGAATCAGCAAATGTACATGCTGATTGGACGTGGGAGCAGGTAAGTAATCTCCAATCTCCTACTTTCCATCTCATTTTAATTGCTTGTTATTCATAATATTATGTAATGTCAGGCAATGAGAGAAATAATTACTGACAAAAGATACACTGCATTGAGGACTCTGGGTGAGCGGAAGCAGGCATTCAATGAGGTAATCATTAATTGCAAACACAATTGATGTTTTCGGTTAGTAGTTTGCTGTATTTACTGCTGCTGCTTATTTTCGTTTTTACTCGCGTTTCAACAGTTTTATTTATCGTTCTAGCATAAAATTCATAATATATGTGTGTGTATATATATTAGTACTTGGGTCAAAGAAGAAAACAAGAGGCTGAGGAGAGGCGAACGAGGCAGAAAAAAGCACGGGAAGAATTTACGAAGATGTTGGAAGTGAGTTGTAAACAGTTCAGAGTGTTTGTTTTCTTTCCCCTAACCCCTCCCTGTATAATACATATATCTTTCATTGGTGTGATTCACATGTCACATGCTTTTCTCTCTTCAGGAGTCCAGTGAGCTCACAACTTCTATAAAATGGAGGTACATATTCTTCTCAATTGTTAATGGTAAGATGCGAGATCTTTCAGTATTGTAAAGAGTTTTTTTTTGCCTACACAGTAAAGCTATAATCATGTTTGAAAATGATGAGCGGTTCAAGGCTATTGAACGACCTAGAGACCGTGAGGATCTTTTTGACAACTACATGGTGGAACTTGAAAGAAAGGTAAAGGGATTTCAGTTTCTCCTTAGACATCAGTATTGAAGCTAACCATGGAACACACTTCTGTTTCTTCTCTTTCTTGTGCGAGTCTTGGTCCCATATATTTAAACAAACAAAACCATTCAGTGAAAAAGAAGACAAAAAAGTGACGTGATGCTATGCGCATGAATTTGTTGAAGTTGTGCAGGCAGTACATTATCTTTCTATGTTGTTTTACCCCTTCCAATACATAAAGTTGCATCAAATAATGGTTCTGTGAGAGCTTCCATATTCTTTTGCTCTTCTTTGTCATTGCTAAAAAGTAAGTTTTGTCAGAGGGTTCGTGTAGATGACCAAAACAATGTTGGGGAAGTGGTTTGGTGGTTACTTATTTAGCATATTCATCATTGAACTGAACAGATCGAATGTAATGGTATTTATTGTATGTCTATATACGGGAATGTGGAAAGAAAGCTTTCTGGCCCTGGCAGCTACCTTGGGAAAGCTATCCTCTTTAATGCTTTGGTTAGGAGATCCATGGCATGGAGTTTATTTGGTCATTAGAAATGTGAAGTATTTTGATTTGTCTCTTCTGGAATTTCGTTGTGTCTGGCATTATAGACGTTTTCCAACATCACTGAACAAAATTATGTAGTTGAGTTTGGGCTAGTTTCATTTTAATATTATTGAAAATGTACCGAACTGTGTTCTATGAGCAAATATGCTAAAGCAAATGCTGCATGGAATACAAAGCTATAAAAATGTTAAGTTGATTAGATACTTTTAGATGATAATGTTAGGAGTATTTTTCTGAAGATTTCCGTGTATCTGTGAACATAACTACGCAAGGAACAAAAACTATTGATTTTGCAAGCATTTAATTACTTTAACTAGCTTATTGTTGTACAGATTAGAAGTGAGTGTAATTACTATATTAATTATTAATAAAACATAAATTGATCTTGTAGAATCCAAAGAAGACAATTATTGGTTCTTGTAGAATAAACAACAAAATATAGTCCTCGCTCTGTTTCTTTGTTGTCCCCCCTTCCCTTGATCTTGCTATCCCTTTCTTAACCTTTCTCTCATATCAGATCTTACATATCTATTTTTTTTCCCATTTCTGTGCATATATTATAGTACTTTTGTATTCTGGAATCCCACAGGTCGTAGATACAGTTCAGGTTGTATTTTAAGTATCACTATCTTGGAACTTTCCTGCAGAATTAGGAGCCCTATGATGACTGATATGTATGCTGTATATTGGGCTTTTGTGCTGTTTTGTTGAGACTTTGCAATACTCATGTAGTTGTATAAAAAATACCCTTTGCTGTATTACTGTGCTTCATTCATAGTGGAAGGTGTCTCTCTGTCTAATATTGTTAATTCTTACCACACATTAATGTAGAAACTAACTTGCTACGAACTTTCCAATGAAACTCTCTTCTTAATTTGCTAGATGTAGCAGTAGTATCTTGATAGTGTTAGTTTCAAGTTCATGTCCAAATCTTTTTTGATATCTTAACATGGAAGACTAAATCTTTGTTGATGTCTGTGAAATGTGGATGCAGGAGAAAGAAAAAGCTGCGGAGGAGCATAGGCACAATATGGCAGAGTACAGGAAATTTCTGGAGTCCTGTGACTTCATTAAGGTACATTTTCTGGAAAAAAAAATCTTTCTCATTATACGAACTATCAACAAACATGTTGACCTTGTGTTCTCATTCTCCATGCATAAATATGCAGGTCAATACTCTGTGGCGAAAGGTTCAAGATCGCTTGGAAGACGATGAAAGATTCTTATGTCTGGAAAAAATTGATCGTTTGATGGTTTTCCAGGTGTTTGGCTAACCTGTTTCTAGCTTATAAATACTGTTGTCTTAATAATAATATTATTTTCTATTCTGATATATATTTTTTTGCTACAATAATATTCTGATGTTAATTTTGGCAGGACTATATTCGTGATCTGGAAAAAGATGAAGAGGAGCAAAAGAAGATACAGAAGGTAGAATCTATATAAGTTGTCTTTTTTTTTTTTCAATCAGTAAATTCATATAAGTTATCATTAGACATTTTCTGGTATATGTTCTCATCATCATGCATTACTGGTTCAAGGAACATTTGAGAAGGGTTGAGCGTAAAAACCGCGATGAGTTTCGCAAGCTATTGGAAGAACATGTTGCTTCTGGTACTCTTACAGCTAAAACTCACTGGCGTGATTATTGTTTGAAGGTATTTTTTAAATAATTTTCTTTATTGGAGAATTGAAGCAGTTAAATCTAGCATAATTTAGTAATTAGGTACTGTGTCTTAATCCCTGTCTCGTGTATTGAAATGTAGGTTAAGGATCTGCCTCAGTATCATGCTGTTGCATCAAACACCTCTGGTTCAACGCCTAAAGATTTGTTTGATCATGTCTCTGAAGAATTAGAGAACCAGGTGACCGCCTCACCTTTTATCGTCTTGCTATCTGTCTGAAACAACTGTAGTTATTTTTGAACAAGTATACTGTATTTCTGTAGCCTGTAGCAAAAAAAAAAAAAACATTATAGTTAGTTGATGCGAACTCTGTGTTTGTATAGTGGAATTTCCAATAGATGCCAATATCCTGGTCGTATATCAATATACTTAAAATGAATAAAGTATCCTTTAGGTTTGCTTGCTGCCTAACCTAAAAAGAAAAAAAAAATGCATTTCCTGGTTAACTTTATTGATGGAATATTTTCACCAATAAATGCAAACCTCATGGACTTCGGCGATCAGTTATGGTCTTTGGGATAGGTCTCTATGGTTCTTTGTTTGCTTCCAAAACACTCACGATGATAGTTTTTGTTGATGTCATAGTTTGTTTATATGAAGATTATTTTGTCATCTTATTCAAGTACTTGCTAAGGATCCTTATATTATTATTTTACGTTTTTGGATAGTTGACATTCCCTTTATACGGTGTGGGTTTTGCTTCCTACTCCAAGATGTGAAATGCATATATCTATCCCTTGCATATTTATTTATGTTAGGCCCAAAATTATTCGGGATGTGAAATGCGAATATCCATCCATTGCATATTTATTTATGTTAGGCCCAAAATTATTTGGGCTGTCTACTGATGTTTGTTCTTCGGGATGATAGATCAAAGTTACTCTAGTTTATTTATGCTGAAAATTTCTACTAATTTTGAAATGTTGGTCAGAAGCTTTAATAACCACACATTTGGTGTTAGTATGAATTACTTTTGCGTTGTGATGTGCATTTTATTTCAATGGAAGCTAATTGTTGAACTTACTTTGTTCTTTGTATTCGACAGTACCATGAAGACAAATCCCGTGTAAAAAATGCGATGAAGCCAGATAATGTAAGATGCTCATATTCATAACTAAGGTTAATATCACTTAGTTACACTAGAATGTCAGGTTTATCATCTTGACACCTGAATTTCTTTCTAACATCACCACTACCCAGGGTTTGAAATTTTATCATAGTTACATTTTCCACCCAATTTTTAATGGAAAGTGTCACACGGGCAATGTTCATAAAATAGGGAAAATGACAAACATGTCCATAACTCTCAACCCTAATATTAAACCATCTCTTTATCCGTCTCCCTCGTAACTAGATCGGAACCAGTGCTATTGATTCATCTCCATCACTGTCCTGGATTCACACAAGAGGAAGTAAAGAGGGAGGACCATGGCTCGTGTCGGCGAGGGAGAGCGGAGCTGTTGATCTTCTGAGACGCCAACAAGGGAGAAGCATTGAGCACACATGTTGGCCGGTAAACGCTGTCGAGGACCACCATGCGTTGTGGGTTATCGATGCCTGTCTAGACGCCGCCAGTCTTTTGGGGGTTGTTGATGGCAGGCCGGATCAGGACGTTGTAGGTCGTTGTCGCCGGCGTCGTCTGGACCGGATCGGTACTTTGATGCCTTCTCGAGCCCGACTTCACCCAAGGTCGCCGCCGTCGAAATTGAAGGACTGGGAGGTGGTCGTCACCACCAAATCCGGCGAAGACGCAAAGTTCATCAATTGGGTTGTGGGGAAGCAATTCCCTGACGAGCTCCAGCCGGGGAAGATGAAGGTCCTTGTAGGTTGACTTTAGGGTTGCATATCACAGTTGTTGGAAGGCCTCATTTGGAAAAGAAATTTTTGGGATTGATTTTGGGATGAAAATTCTGGGATTGATAATTTGATTTTGGAGAGTTTTGGTAAGGAATTATGTTAATCAACATTTCCTTTGGTTTTAGAGATTGATTTTGAATTTTTTTTTTGAAGGTTTGAAGTGCAAATCAAAATCAACACAAATGATAGATTCAGTGGCATCATTATGAAAATTTGAAAATTATTTAAGGGTATTTTAGTCATTTGCCGCTAAATTTAATGGAAAATAGGACGGAACAAGAAGGTGATAAAATTTGGATGGCAGGGTAGCAATAATGTCAAAAACAAATTCAGGTGTCTCTAGGTGATAAACCCAGCATTCTAAGTATAACTATGTGATATTAACCCTTATAACTATGCTGGTGGTTCATCTACATGCATGTGTAATGTTTAACTCACTTGCCCTCCCTAGATTACTGTTGCATCAACATGTTCATTTGAAGACTTTAAGGAAGCTGTTGTAGAGAATGTTGGCTCCCCAACAATATCTGATATCAACTTAAAGGTAGATTCTCTTACTGTTTTCAGCAATCAACATTTTATAAACTTGCCTATTTTGGTTGTAAAGTTTTAAATTGCTGCTTATATTTGTTCTTAATGTGCATCTGCCTTCGTATATGAATTGTCTCTCTCCAACCTTCTTCTATGTGCTTATGAATTTTGTTTTATTTGTTGTCTCATCTTGATTAAACAATATATAAAAGTTAAGATTCATTGTTTTTTACTTTTTAGTTTTATTAACTTGGAATTATCATGTATTCCACTATAACTAGGTTAGCTTGCTTGTATAGGTTGGATGTCATGTTTCATCATCTGGTAGCGTCCATGGTGGTGGTGTTTCGCTATTTTCTTTTGATACTCTCTTGTCTAGGTCAACATAAATGTAAGATGTGCTACTTGGGCATGGTTGAGGCATTAAAATGAATTTCATCTATCTTCAGAATCAGTGTCAGATATTACACTTACAGCTTGCCTTTTCTAAACTGCTTTATCCTATTTTTTATTACTCGATTGATGCTTTTTTATTATAGATTCTTAAATTTCTGGTAAAAACTTTAAGACAGCCATTTGTGAGAGGAGTTAGTTTTTGTCTCTTGTCTATTGAAGTTGGATCCTTTGGTTTAAAGGTTTATTTGTCTATTATAATATTTGTACCAGAAGTATAGGTTAGTGTATTTAGTGTGAAGTCTTGATGATATTGTTGTGGTTTGAAGCTTGTATACGAGGATTTAATAGAGAGAGCCAAGGAGAAGGAGGAGAAAGAAGCTAAAAGGCGTCAACGTCTGGCAGATGATTTCACCGAGTTATTGCATACATTTAAGGTCACCTTGTTTGTAGCTATAACTGAGAGGAGTACTTTATCTCACTTTAGTTCTTGCTAAACTCATCCCTTCTGAAGTTGGTTTGTTGTATTGTATCACCTTATAGGAAATAACTGTTACCTCTGACTGGGAGGATTGCAAACCACTTTTTGAAGGCAGCCAAGAATACAAGTTAGTCTATGCAATTTCTTTGAAGCGTTGTATTTAAATTATCGTAATTTGCTCAAGACAATTACATTGATGCTTGTACTAGATCTATTGGTGAAGAAAGCTGTGCAAGAGATATCTTTGAGGAATACCTCACAAAATTGGCCAAAGAGAAGGAACGTAAGCGAGAGGAGGAAAAGGTAATTGAAGGGGTTTAAATAGTTGTTTCATTCCTTTGTATCTCTGCATAAATCAATAGCAAAGAATGCTATTGATTTGGGGATCATATTTGGGCAGTATTAGCAGCGTGGTTTCTTGCCTCAGTGTTAATTTGTGTTTTGTTCAGGGTAAGAAAGAGAAAGAGAAAGAGAGAGAGGAGAAAGAGAAGAGGAAGGAGAAGGAGAGAGAACGCGAAAGAGAGAAAGGGAAGGAACGATCTAAGAAGGATGAAACAGATAGTGAAAATGTAGAGATGACTGACAGCTACGGCCACAAAGAGGACAGGAGAAGGGATAGGAAACACCGGAAGCGGCATCAGGATGACGTGAGTTCTGACAAGGATGACAAGGAAGAGTCTAAAAAGTCACGGAAGCATACTAGTGACCGCAAAAAATCAAGAAAGGTTTGAGATAATATATTCTGTTAATTTACTGGGAAAAAAGAAATCTGTAGCTTATTCATCTTGTTTTTGGCAGCATGCATACACACCTGAATCTGACAGTGAAAGTCGTCATAAGAAACACAAAAATCGCAGAAATGGTGGTAATGAGGAACTCGAAGATGGAGAGCTTGGTGAGGATGGCGAAATCCAGTAAATCCTTACAGATTTTGCTTGCGTGGTTGAAATATTTTATGCCTGAATATGGGTTACTTTTGTGAGATAACAATGAAAGTAGGAGGAACTGCCAAGATATCTTAAATATGGTTTTTAGTGTAGGAATGTTACTGAGAATATGTATGAGAGGTGAGAAGATTCATATAAAAGCAGTGAAATTTGATTTTTCTACAGATGCCTTTGGTTGCCTGATTGCGTGAGTGTGCATTGGTGAATTGTGAGCAGGGAAAGAATGTCCATCGGTCCGTACAAGTGAAAGTGCTCATCTATATCAGTATCATGCATTGATGGAATATCAGTCGAATTGGTTGGTTTGTGATGGTGTGGGATCTCCCCACAAAATAGCCAACCACACAAGTTCTCTGTGGTGATGTAAATTTAAATGTAAGGGTTAATTACAAATATACCCACAAATCTTTGGATGCTTTTCATTTTATTACATGAACATATGGTCTAATTAAAATTACATACTAACAAGAAACTGATTATTCTGTTAGAGAACAAAACGTTAGAGAATTAGTTAAATTATTGTTTATTTTTTTAAAATGCCCTCTCAGTTAAAAAAAATCTGATATAGTTAATAAAAAAAATATATATTTTCAAGATCTGGAAAATCAAACCTAAATATCACACAAAGGGGGTAATATCAATTTCAAACGGGAAAATTACATTTAACTATACTTAGCTATTTGCCTATTTCACTTAATTGCACTTACTTAAAAAATTTACATATGGATACACTTATCTTTTTTTTAGTATCACCGTTACGCAAGTCTGTTAGTTTTTCCGTTAAAAGCCCCCATGTGACATGCATGTGACACTCTTTAAAAAAAATAATACCAATTCTACCCTTTAGTCAAAAAGGAAAACAAAATAAAAAAAAGCAAATAAGGGTTCAAGGTTAG
>JAYMSW010001087.1:0-18012 GCA_036897725.1 Erodium texanum | reverse complement strand
CTTATTCACATGATCTCTTTAAATTAATAATTAATAATTTATCAATTAATTAATATCACTATAAATTAATAAAATATCACGGTCCCGACATTATTAATTTATAGAGGTTTTACTGTATAAAGGTGCTCACATGTTATAGATATGTTTCGCTTGTTATGTCCTTCCCTGCTTTCCCTTTTCAATAGTATGAATTAGCTCTCCACCTCTTCATTTATTGATGTATTCCTGTTCTTGTGTGCTAGCATTTTCCTCTAACTAGCTATGATGAGCCTATGTTGTCAAAACTTTAGGTTTAATCCTCATAAAATGTCTAGAAGCTTTCCAGCAGAAGACAATACTTAATTTATTTATTCTTATTGTTGTCTTTATAGTTTATACCTGAAAAGTCCCCAATAAGGAGCATAAAATGCTTATGTTGAGCAGTCTTTTTTTGTTCTAAGCATCTTGTTTCTTGACACACAAAAGCTACTTCTCCTTGTGCCTTGAAAGTTTTGAACTACAGTCTACATATTTTAGCTTTGTAATAGTATACACTCAATAGACCCATCCATATGCCAACCTAGGATTTTCATGTTCCTCCATTATATGAACAAGCTCTCTTGATGTTGATGCCTGCGATTCAGATTGAGTTTATTTGCCTGTTTCATATACATGGGAAATTGCCCAAAGGGGCCTGTCCAGAATATGCGTTTCATGGTAAATTTTGTAATCTGCACAGATTGCAAGACTTTCATGGAAAGGTTTCAAGAGGTTGCTGAAAGCCAAGGAAAGAAAGAGGAAAGCAAGGAGGCCTCAGATGCTGCATGACTTCTTGAGAAATTGAGCGTTGGGGATGGGGAAACGGAGGACGAGAAAAGGGAAGCAAAGCCTGTTGGCGACAGGGAAAAGCGTGATGAAGAGAAATTAAATGCTAATGAGGACAAGGAAGTAGGCGCCTAGAGTAAATATTGGTGGTTCGTATGCCTGAATACAAGGCAGAGGGGTTTGTTTTAGTTTACTTGATTTGTTTTTATACGAACCCAGCTGGCCGGTTTGTTTGGTCAATGAATTGTAACCTTTTTCTTCTGTATCTAGTTGAATTGTTGATAGATTTTGGCTGGTAATGGTGTAAGTCGTCAAGGTGTGAACTACTGGTTGATTTTGGAGTCATTTTGTGTAGTTTTGATAGATTTTGGGTAGTAATGGTGTCTTTGGTCAATGTTTTAGTTGGTTTTGATCCTTAAGAATGCTTCGCGTCCTCGTTTGCATATTTTGTTTACAACATTATTTTACTATTTAGCTATGGTCCAGTGGGGGCATACTAGTAAAATTGAACTTGCATTTCAGAAGGGTACCCCTAAATCTAGCACGATCTGTTGCCTACGATCTTTTGCCAATTTCATAAGTGTTTCATATTTCATAATGTATAAACCGCAAAATCAAATAATCAAGCAGTTAGTTCCTTGTTTTTTCCAACTAATCTGAACTTTCTCATATGCTACGGAAAAAACTCTACAATGTATTAACGATTTAATTCCTCGGCCACTGGTGATCTTTTTACAATTGATCTTTGAATAACAATCACAGTGGCGCTTTCAATTAATCAATCACAAGTTGGGACCCTAACATCACAGTTATCCCCTATTAAATCACCGAGATCGCCAATAAGCAGTCTAATGAGAAAGCACGAGTCTAAAACAACCAGCTCTAAATCTAGTAGACAAACCTGCCAAAATGTACCATTTGTTTTACGACAATATCACCAATTCAGTTCACAAATAATAACTGATACCAATGACCGAACCTGCATAACAGAGTCCACTTTCAAATGAAGCAAAGGCACAAACAGCTACATCCCAATCAAGAGGCATAAAGATCCAGTTCTCTAGAATGAATACAACAAAGATCATCAACAATAGCTCTTAGATATGGTAACTGTAAAGACTATCATGAATCCGTGAAGAATAACCTCTTTAATTTTCATTTCTTGGTCAGTTCCTTTTCTATTTTCTTGCCATGAACTTTGATATCAAATACAAGACAGGACCAGCAAGTTATTTACAGAATGTCCAATTACGAGAATGGCATGTACAAAAAAGAATCCAATCTAAGAGACCCAAACCCAAACAATACTATCAAACAGATGAAAAGAATGATCGACCCCTCAAGCAATGAATTTAGAAACCTACCAATAAACTCACAAAAAGAGGCTTCAATGTTACCTGGGAAAAGAAAATGGAATGTTAAGTGTAATCCAAATCAGACTATAATTTACTTTTTTTGCCAGCAATTATTCATTCAACAAAAGCGAGACAGGGAATTGGAAACCTTACCCTATATGTTTGGATATAAGCAGTTCAAGACAAAATGGATAGAAGGGATATCACAATAATTTTACGGCATCTTCAATGCTTGCTTTATCTGTGAAAAAGATGATGGATGTATTCTACTGATGGCTGAATTGAAAGGCTCTCCATGAAGGGTAGCACATGTTTGAAGATTATCTCTGACCAAGGTCTCTAATGATAATTGGTTGATTGGGTCCGAAAACTTTATCTAAATCGAAGAAATGGCTATTCAGATAATAAAAAAAAGGTTATATACAGTTAACATATTGACATTTGGCAGCCTGGGTCTACCTGTCTCCGTCTGAGCTCTTTACTGGGAATAGTCCCTTCACCATGAGGTCTACTGGAGCGCATGTTATCACCACTGCCAGTCATTAGCAAAAGATTACTTATGTGCTCGAGGATATGAACATAATGCATAGAACATATGTAATATGAGAGTTCCTACCTGGACTCGTCATCATCAGCAAAGTCATCGTTTCCACCCAAAATTACACTTGTACATACACTAAAATAACAAATACGCTTCCACATCAGATGAATAATCTAGGACACTCAGAAACTGCAAATGACAAAATTGTATTAAGGTTTGAGACATACCTAAGTATTGGATCAAGTTTATCTAGGACTTGAGGCAATCTCAAGGTCAGAATTATTGAAAGGGCCAAAGCAAATGTCTTTCTCTGGATATTAGATGAGACATTGTCCACCTGCAAAGGCAAATAAGAATAATGGTGATAAATAAAGGACAAAACATATAAAAGATCATTCATGCAATGGAAAAGATTTTTTACAATAAAATATTTTGAAGTTGAGGACATCAAGTTAGGAAATGAATTTTTGTTATTGCATCAATTGGATTTTATCCAAATGAAGTAACAAAGATATGATCATTTTGGGCCCAAGGTTTCTGACTGATTTTCAATCATAACAAGACAAATAAAAGACTACTATACTATGGGTTCACACCCAAATATGGGGAGCACATAAACAAGTAAACAGTGTTTCTAACAAATATAGAACTAACTTTTGACCTTTTTTTTTGGGGGTGGGGAGGGGGGGGTGACAAACCTTGTCAAGCCATATATCTACCAGACAGAGAAGTATATTTTCTTCGATCGGGACACCAGCATTTTGTAGGAGAAATGAAAGGGATGGTTCTGATGTTAACTGGGCAAGGAAATTGGTATTCATCACCAAAATCCTTGCCAGGATGGCTGCTGAAGTTGCTTTTACTCTTGTTTTTGAGGGCTCACGATCATCATCACCACGCAAACATATGACAATCAATTTCTGGAAAATAGATGCAACATATCAGTAAATTCAAATCACCTCTACAGGGAAGAATATATCATCTAATTATGAACTTTTGTAAAATCAAATATACCTGCAAAGTACTGCTGATCAATGGAGGCACCTCAACAGGGAAACACTGCAAAACAGGTAAAAGATAAAGAATAATGTATTTAGATCAGTCAGATATCTATTGTGAAACAAAATTTAACATCCATAAAAGCATATTGTCCATATTATCCCCTAAAGTTGTCATAAAAGATGTCAACGTGCATACCTGTATCAGAACATCAATGACGGGAAGGGTTGCAAGAAGCCCTCTATCATTGACATGTCCAACAATCATATCCAGAAGTTTAGCAACACTAGAGGCGTGCATGGTTAGAAGCTCAGTTCCCCCCAAAACTATGTAACCCTCTAGAATATTGACAGCAACCTGCAATTAATTTGAGATGGATAAACATACAACTGAGAGAAATAGACAAACTAATATGCGGAGTACAGGTAGTTAACTTGTTGTGGATGCAAAAATAAGCAATGCAACCTATGCAGAGAGCAACTATAGAATAAATCTATCACTTACTAGCAAAACAAGGCATAAGCAAATATTAGTGACACCATATCCATGGTCCATACTTCGAATTTAGAATGCTAAATCAAGACTCTTTTTTTTTATTGTAAAACACTAGAAAGGTTTAACTGTCACACAGGGACTCGATAATTTTCATCTAGAATCAAGTAGTTTAATTTTTTTTATCTTTGTTTTGAGCATAATTTTCAGGATCTATTTTATATATAACATTGGTGGACTTCCCCAAGTACAAAACCTCTGCCATGTGCACCAATCTACTCATCGATGAATTTATGACACAGAGCACCTAGAAAACATCAATGAACTAGGCCTACTTGTGGCTCTAAGAACCCACTCCAAGCCCATCAAATAACAAGTGGGGATCAATGGGGTATGGTATGGATTAATATGTCCACTAGTCCTTAATTTTTGCCAAGAATTAAGTGACACTTGTATATAGAGCCATAGAGGGAATAATCCTTTTTCCTATACATGGAAGTTAAACTGCTATGCAGTTATTGCCTCGTAGGCTCTACGTACAATGGAGGCATGAGAAATTGTGGCTTCCCCCAACTAAAGTACAAGATATTAAACACGTAAATTATTTCATCGAAGACTGACCTGCAAGTGATCAAAACTTCTCTCCATCACTTCCAGAAGACATGGGAAGTATGCCAATAGTTGAGGCACCACTGAGGGAGCATGAGAAATTGTGGCCTCCCATAACTGTATAAAATGTTCAATATTAGCACGATAGGCTAAAAGACATTGATATTGTTAAACAAGAAAGATCACAATAGTACGCTGACCAGCATGCTGTCCTCTAAAAGATTGAGCTCATCCGGACTATTTCTATCAATTCCTATTTGTAGAATGGGAAGTACCACGCTGTAGCAAACTGGTGACTGATAGCCAAGAGTAATCACAAAGTTACGTAAAGCAATAAGGAGCTGAATCTGCAGAAGACTTTCGCCAGAAGACTCCTCCCAGACCTAATCAAAAAGAAAAAGAAAAAGGAACCTCAAATAATTCCATTGACAATGCCACATTGCCACTTGACTACATAGTCTACATGGAAAGCTATTTTTAATGGTATGTGTGGTACCAGTCTACCAGACCATAGTGGATAACTATTTACTTCAAATCACCAAGATGGTTTATTTTATGAATATCAAATATCAAGGGTGCCTGTAAATTTCCATAGCAACCAAGTGTTGCAAAAAAAAAAGGGCTCCATAATGGAAAAACTATAATGAACGTAACATCAATACCTTCTGAAAAAATTGCACCAACTTGTCTGCAAATGGAAGGACATCCACGACATGCCCGATAAGAACAGAAATCAAATTCAAAACCTGAACCTGAAATCAAATGATGGAGGGGCTCAGGTAAACCTTTAACAGTTCAATAATGAAGTGATGATTATAAAAAGATGTATATGATACATCTGAAACCAGAAAATAAGCGAACTCTTTCGACAAACGAAAATGGAAAATATATTGGATGCTTAATTTACTCGAAATTAGAATGTACTAGAACAACTCCCACAAATAAAAACATTGGATGCACATCAGATACTTAATTAGCATAAACCATATGTATGAGGATGGACATTAACTTCTACGAAACTTAAGAGACAGCTGCAGCTGACAAACAAGAAGCTATAAAACCACTATTACATATCAAACTAAGACAGCATGATTCTACCTTTGAATCGAACTCCTGGACCTCCTCAACCAACTTAAAACATAAATCCCAGCAAATAGGAAGAAGGTCAGAAAAGTCCTGTGCTGAAAAATTTGCATCTTCAATATGCAAACATATGGCACGGCAGGCTGCCAGCTAAAGGAAATAAAAAATGACTGTTTGTAACATGATACAACAATGAAAATTTCAAAAGCATGAAGAATAAATAGAACGCACATACCCTGACAGCTAGGTCTTTATCTTGTAGTAATCGGATCAAGGCACAATATACTGACCTTTTCGTATCATCTTTAACCTACCAAAGACAAACAACAAAACCTAAGTACTGTCTTTGACTGATAGATACTTCGAATGGATCACTGATTCAAAATTCTACAGCTATAAGATTTTAAATTTTCAGTATAAGATGAATAGCAATGGCAGTGATTGAACTAGTAATGTGTATCCAGAGTTCAACATTCAACTAATTAAGATCGCATTCAATGCGGTTGTAAAAAACTCTATCCCCTAAACATTTCAACCTTTTCCATAAACCGAATCAGTTCACAGTTTCTCATCACATCCGTTCGAACAGATGACAATTTCACCTGATTTAATGGGTATTTTGGACCATAGACATTGAGAATAAATATAGATGGTTAATGACTGATAACCATAAGTTATTAGGAGAATGTCAGTTATCACATAATTGCACATTCACCAGTTAAAAAATACCAAAAAATGAATCAGACCTTAAAAGTTATTCTCACCTCGGAAACCCACTGTCCCAGTACAGTTGCAACTTTTCGATGGATGATACGCATATTAGGATGATCATTTGAGAGTTCAACTGATAGAGCACCATTAAACCTGCAAATCAAATAATATTAGGTTACAAAGTAACAGGTCGTTCTATCTCATCATCACAATTGTAACATGAGGGTTAATTTGTAAACCATATCCACTCAACACTACAAAAACATAACCATCAGCTTGCCAAACAGAACACAAGATAAAGGAGCACATATGAAATGCAGCTTAAATTAAGTCACCCCAAATCACAGCTGTTTTCCACCTGACCAAATATCAACACAATCATAATAACTAAACAGTTATGGCAGTAACTGAAGATCAGTACCTACGATAAAATATCATCCCTACCAAGTTTTATCGAACTCTATGCCCCCCCACTCTTAACTACTACTAGCTACCAAATGTATGTCAATTAAATCACAAACAACTGTGTTGCATCAATAGAAATATATCTCTTATATGGGTAACGGCTCTTGCATGGATAAGTTTGGCTAGCTAGGTGCATAAGCTAATCAATTACCACAAGACAGTGGATAATACTTACCAGTCTTTGAAACTCAAGTAATTTGAGAGCTCATAATAAACATAAGCAGCAGCACCATAAGCAGCATCTTTAAGAAGCAGTCCAGAAGTAATATCAGTCACAGAAGCTGGGCAACCACTCATTGCTTCTTGAAGAATGGAAACCACAACAGGACCTAGCAGCTAAAGGTAACACAAGATCAAGTAAGCATGTATCATTCACTTTTTAGAATAACAGCAGTTTTTCAGCAAAACAAACCATAAAGGATAAACTAGTAGATTTGGATGTGACCTACTTGGCTGTGGTTTTCAAATAAGACAATGTATAAAGCTTCAGCACATGGTCTTAATTTTTCTGTCCATTGAACCATATCTTGCTCATGATGAAAGGACTCAGGGTTCTTATACCACTCCTCCAAATCAGTAGCTGTCAAAACAAAGTATCTGTAGAAACAGTGAAAGATATAGTTCAAGGAATTTGACTGAGCACCCTCACAAAAATGATACAAATTATCATGGTCCTCTACTAACTAAATATTGCCTTGATGGTGAATAGAAACAAAAACACACACTATAGTAGAATTCAGGTAACTTGACAATAACTCACCAAGCCACTTCATTTAAGATATGAATGCCAAAAGGCCCAAAAACGATGCACTTGGTTCCACATAGCAAAATTAAGTGCTTTTTCATGTACTGATTCCAGATTGTTCACATCATTAAGCTCAACTTTGATGAGCTCTCAGTACAGCAAGACAAACCAGAGATGATACTATCAGTACAACTGAATGGTTATCTGGCAGGGCTCACCAATGACATTTTCGTGGGAGTTAATACAAAATCTTGGACGTGAACAATTTGGAGCATTTGTAGTCAATTAGATACAACATTATTCATGCTAGAGGTTACTTGTAATTTTTATGGAAACTAACCAACCCAGGCCCATAGCCTGCAAATTCAAGCACTACCTGGTAACCTAATGAGATGGAACTTGAAAATCTGATAGTAGAAAAGGGGAAACGAGGAAGCTTAGTACAATGCTTTTTCTAATATCTAAGATATATGTCTATAGAAAGACATATTAGATGCACTTGTCATCCAAATTTGACAAGTCAAGATAAAGCGGCCCTCAGATGAGGAACTTCCTATTACATGGTTAAAAGACATGATTGGATGAGCAAATACATAATCATGGGGAAACATTGAAATTGGGAGGTGAATTACCTTCTTACCAACATGTTACACAAGAGTACTATCCGTTCATTTGGCAAAAGTGACATGAGAACACCACCAACAACACTTGTAATATTTTTCTTCATCTGCTGCATTGTAACCCCATTTCCATCCTTCACTCGGCCAATAAGACTTGGTTTATACTCTTTGCACTCCAATACGTGTTTGACCATGACCATGCATTGAATTAAGAATTGCTCAAATGATAGCATGTCTGGCTCAGGATCTGATATCTTATTCAAACAGAAATCCATGACCACTGGAAGGACACACTTATCACCAAATGAATAAGGATGTCTCCCCTGAACTGCAACTAAAACCTTCATCAATTTAGTACACGCCCTCTTGGTGAAGTCCCAAAACTTATGGTTCCCCTTCTGGAAAGATGAATCTACAAAATATAGGATAGAAGCAGAGTTCATTACCACTGCAATAGAGAGACAGTTCAGATAGCTCATACTATTTCCCCTCCAAAGATAGGGTGTATGGGGGTAAAGAATATTTCAAAAAGGAAAAGAAATGCCTTTCATCTTGGAACCAAAAACACAAACAACTAGTTCACTCAATTGCTACTGGATGGACTGGGATGGTTAATTTCTAGGTCTCTGCACTGTCAATGCACAAAAAATACCAAACAAATAAGTTCTCTACTTTCTGAGATAGAAACAACAAAATGCAATGACACAATTAGAAGAAGAAAACAGAAAATACAAGAGGAACAAACATAAACTGTGTGTGCGTGTGCACACAGGGAGAGAGAAAGAGAGATCTTACAGTATGGAAGAAACGACTGAATGGAATTCAATAACACAGGAGAAACCTCCTTCACTGGTCGGATTTCCTGCACAGACAAGAAAAGCTAAGATTTAAGATGATAGATCTCATCCAGGATTGCCTTATTCACTAGGAAAAACTGTGCCCATAGACCTAAAGTAAGTACCTGCATACAGTTGGCATCACTTTGAAACCCTGAAATGATAAGTTGTCGTATTATCCTTAGACAGAACAACCATCTTTCACATGTTAAATATAGCTCATCATGATGCTGATCTGTAAGGTTTGAATTAGAGCTCTGGGCAAGTTTAGCGAAACCCTGTAAGACTGTCTGCACATCATTCTTCCAAAGGTGCCAACAGTAATCAAACAAATGGGATGATATCTGCAAAAGGAGAAGTCATGAAAGCAAGAGTTTTATTCTTTTAACAAAAACATAGGTATAAACCAACAAAGTGCAAGCTCCAGCAAACATGAATCTGTTAGGAACTGTAAGGATTTGACTACAAAAAAAAAGGTACCCATAACAACATAGCATATGATTGAAGCAAAACAAATCATTTAAATAGATGAAATTTACCATAGTAAATAGAAAGTACACTTAGTTAGAATAACAGAAAATAATGATAATGAAATTACATAACCCATACCTCTGCGAAGTTCCTTTGATCTGATGTAAGACGTTTAGTTGCCAATTCCTTCAAAGTTCGGAAAAGAATCATAAAAATTCTATGGGAAGTGAGAATATCTGCTGAATGAAGTTGTTGTGCCAAGATTGAAAAAAGCTCAGGCCTGGAAAAGTAATTAAGTGGATTGATTAGAACACATAGCAAACTGCACAAAAGCAGCAACCAGACCTTACCCTAAACCATAACGGAGTTGGCAAAACAGCAAAACATATATAGCAGACCAAGTACACAAAACAAAATGTATAAAAATCAATTCACAACAATTAGCAAGTCATATATGGCAAACCAAAGAAACGTAACAGAGAGGTTTACCACTCTTTTGGATAATCGATACGTGCAATTTTGGAAATGAGGACAGCCAACATTTGAGCTATCTGCATAGATCATAGAGACAAACATGCAACCCACATTATGTTAGCAAAGTTCACTGGCCTTCAAACTGGTTAGGAACTACACAGCAAGACAATAAAACAACTGATTTCAAATATAAAAACAACTAACATACAACTAATTTCGTTTTCATTAAGTGAGGATCAAAGGCCCCGAGACAATCTGTAAATAAATATTACCAACCAAAAAACGGATAGTGACAAATACATACCTTCAGAAACATGGAGGCAATGCTATATTTCTAACATAAGTGAGAAAGGGGAAACCTGATAGTTCTCTTCTCTCAAGTGTGACAACAGTTTTTGTCTCAGATGTAATTTCTCCTCGCCGCTAATTCCACTGAAAATATAACCAAAATGGCTACTTAAGGGAAATAACAAATAAAACCAGGGTGGCTAAGACCAGCATAATTTTAAAAGTTTGAAGTGTCATCAATTGTCTAGGCATTGATATAGCAGACACATCTAGCATTTTGGTTTCCAACATAAGAACTGTGTTAGACTATCCACGTGTTGCTCGTTTCAGCACGATAAACTCTTCATAAACCAAAATTGTGACTATCTTACAACAGAAACTGAATCTAAATTATATCAAATCACCAGTATCTTAAAGAAGCCTAGTGTTGTTTTCAGTTCAGTGTGAAACTCATACTTCTCGGTCCATGTTCCCCTTTGCTTTTTACTGCCCTAACTTACTCTTCTTTATGAAAAAACAACCTTCTTCATTCTTGCTGTATTCTAGAATCCTATGACCCCTAAAACCTACTTTACTTGAAATTCCATGTCCAAATACCATCTTACTGTTTCAAAGAGTTGTAACTGTCATAGAATCATGCAACATTAATAATGAGAAAATACAGAAACCAACATTCTACTGTGAGACACAATGCTATTGGGAACTGAACTATAATTCAATAGTGCATAGTTTACAGTATTAGCAAAGCATAAATGCCCTCACCAAGAGTTGCGCCTCTGTCTCCAATACCGATTAATACTGTTCTTGAAATACACTGAAGCCATCAGCCGAACATCCACCTGAGACGCTAGATCCTTCGTTGTAATCACTTCCTGCATTTCCAAGGCTCTTCAGCACACAAAATGCACCAAAAATCCTCAAATGCACACATTCCACGAACACAAGCGGAACACAAACCAAGCCAACCGAACTCGAATGAGCACAAAACCTAAATCCTAGCAGAGAAAATCGAGGTTGAAGACGAAGATTACCATGAGGCATGAGCAGAAGCCAGGCCTGTTCTCGGACTGCGAGAGCGCCTCCTCCGCTGGTTTCCGTACGCTATCGTCGCCGCTCATTGAATTCGCCAGCAACGAGTACATCGCCGGCAAGTCCGAAGCCGAGAGCGCCATCGCCGTCCTCGTCCCTCACTCACTCCTGCCACTTCCTCTCTCTTGGCGACTGAAGTAGCAAAAACGAATCGCGATTGAGAGCTCGGATCGGAGAATCGCTTCAGATGAATCTGAGGGTTTCAGGCGAGACTGAGGAGGAAGAGAGAAGATCGGGTGTGCACGGAGAGGAAAGGGAAGAGAAGAAGAGAACGGAACACAGTGGTCAGGTCGTCGTTTTGCCGCGAGCATATGAGGTGCACCTAAAGCAGCAAGGCAAGCCTGAGAGTTTGTCTACTCTGCGAACATGTGCATAGGCTTACAGTGTGTACTCTCTTCGATGTGGCTAACACACCATCAGCACTCGACATAATGGGAATCCACGGTTGAGAACCAACAATCTCTGCTGTTCTGTAAAGGCATGAGAGACTATGTCATATGCACTAGACAAGACTGGTTTCATTTCATACTTCCAATATGAATATATGTGTTGAAAACGGGTTAAAATGAATTATATCATTTAATTATTGTACTTTATATCGAAATTACATAATCTTGAGGTTAGGATTCGATATTAATAATCACATTTAGCACATCAAATGCTCCGTAGCTATAGTTAAACAGACCAATTATTTTATCAAAATGAGTTTGTCTTCATTTACAGTTATGTATATCATCTGTGATATATAATATTGATAAAATGTTTTATAAAAAAACACATAATAAATTTATACTCATGCGTGAATGAATAAAATTGGATGGTAAGAAGTTCTTTTTTTTTTAAATAAGCAAATGGGTAACAAGTAAAATATTTACGATATATCCATGAGGTCTAGATAGTGGTTAGGTGAGTTATTTCTCTTAGCCACTTGAGTTCGAATCTTGGTAGACATGTTAATGTTATTATTTCTAGTTGTTTTGTTTGGGTGCATTATGGTATGATGTCTGTTCTGATCTGGTTGTTAAACAGTACACGAGCTATGCTCATTCAAAATCGACTGCAATAATTGTTATTCCAACTAAATTTAAAGACCGTAATATTATTGTCTAATACGATCAATAGTGCAAAATATGTTTTTTCATGATTGATGTATATATATATATAAATAAAAATGGAAAAATATTCAAAAATAAAAACTTAAAATAAAATTAGTTTTTTTAAATAAATAAAATTAGTTTTAATTGTCACCTTTTGAGTTGGGCCTGCCTTGGGTGTGACAGGCCCATCTAATACGAGGCGTTTGATATCATGGGCCTAACTAAATAGCGGTTCACTTCAACAATTACCAATAAAATAAGCCCAGCCCAAAAACAGTTCCACCGGCACTGCCACGTCATACCTAGATCATATTTAAGTCTAAAACGTGATTGGTCGGCGGGCGTGTTGTCACCGCTTCGCCCCACGTGTACATAACGGACTCGGACTCAGGCGTTAGAAGCATCGAGAGGGTTCTCTCCCGCGAACCTATTTCAACCGTTTGCTACCAAAAACTCTCTCGCTTCGATTTTTCTTCGACGCAGTCTTCTTCTACGAATCAAAGCTTTGAAATTCACAATAACGCATCCGAATATGAGAACCGATTCACTGTTACTGGTCGCGCTCTTCGCGTTGCTGTTGATCTCGAGCCTTCAAGCGAAATCTATGGACCCATACAAGGTATGAGCATTTTTTTTTACTCTCTTTCTGGTTTGGAGTATTTGGGTTCTTGAATTCGTTCTGGTTTGTGTCATTTGGTTCATGGGATTAATGGGTTTTGGTCGAATTTCATGGGAATGTGAGATTATGTATTGATTCAATAGAAAAATGGTGATTTGTGAAGAAATGGGCAATGGGTTGTGTGGAGTGATAGTAACTGTTGTTTCTGAAGCTGAATGTGATCTGGGTTTTAGCTTTGAGTTCCGGAAACAGGAAAGTTGATGAGAGTTTATGTGTAAATTCAATATTAAAAATGGACTTTGGTGATTAACTGGCCAATGGGTGTTATAGAGTGATAGTAATTTTTGTTTCTGAACCTCAATTTGCTTTTGGTTTTAGCTTTCAGTTATGGAAACAAGAAATTTGATAAGAGATTGATCAATTAAGGAATGGTTGCTGTTGTTCTGTATTTGTCTTGGTAATAGTTGGAAGCAATGGTGCAAAAAAAAAGGTGAACTTTATTGAAAGAAAGCTCCTATTTTCGAACTTTAAAGAATTGTGAGCTTATTGCTAAGTTTTTGGCTTTTAGGACATTTTTGATGTAGATTTCAGAAAAAGAAGAAAAATGTTCTCTGATCAAGAACATGATTAATTTTTGTTTTGATCATCTGTGTGTGTATTTATTGGATTGTTGACAATTTGATTCAATGCTTTGTGTTTTATTTCACATGAGTATGATCGAATTTCATCTGAAGTTCCTTCTTGACTGTAAAATCTTACCAGGTTCTTGGGGTTGACCGAAACGCAAGTCAGCGAGAAATCCAGAAAGCTTTCCACAAGTAAGTTGCTCCTGTTTTCTTTTGTGGTAGTTTATTCATTTGTAGATGAAAGTTTATACTTGTGTGCATATGTTAGTATTTGCATTCACATAGCTTATGAGCATACATCTCATTGTTGATTCTCAATAATGTTTTGTAGGCAGTCTCTCAAATATCATCCAGATAAGAACAAAAATAAGGGTGCTCAAGAGAAGTTTGCTGAGCTAAACAATGGTACAGTCTGTTTCATGCTTTCTTGCCATTTTGGGATTTTTTATTCATAAGGATCGTCTTGTATTTATACACTATAGTAGCTTTCAGTAATTTTAGTTTACAAATGAGATTATCGTTATTGTGCTTATTCTACTCTGTGTGAATTGTAAGTTACCAATAGTTAAATGTCATCTTTAGATTTTTGCTTCTTAAGGGTTGTCTTGTATGCATTCATACAGAAAAATGATTTCCTATTTCTTGTTTCATAGCTTATGAAATCTTATCGGACGAAGAGAAAAGGAAAAATTATGATATGTACGGTGATGAGAAGGGCAATCCCGGGTTTGGCGCTGGCAATCCTGGGGACCATGGTGGACACTCGTATTATACAAGTGGTGGGCAAGCTCAAAATGGGTTTAATTTCAGACCGGGCGAGTGGCAAAACATGGGTGGTGGGGAAGGACAGTCATTCTTGTTTTCCTTTGGTGGTGATTCCAATCCGTTCAGTTTTGGCATGGGTGATCTGCTCTCCGGTATGTTTGGTGATAATCTCAAAAGTGGGGGTCAGTTTGGTGGCTTCGGTGGTTCAACAAAGTCTCATCACGGATCCAAGAATTCCCCTAAGAGCATAAAGGATGTGAAATCATCGGTATTCAAGAAAGAAATCGAAGACCAAGGGATGACTTGGGTTTTGTTATCTTACACACCATCGCTTAAGGGGATACAGTATTTCGAATCTGTTATAGAGGAGGTTGCTAGTTTATTACAAGGAGCTATAAAGGTACATTACATGTAAATTTTCTTATAATTTCCTCGCCATTTAATTTTTCTGTTGGCCATTTCCTTAAATCATTGTCTCTATCTATCAGGTTGGAAGCATAAATTGTGGAGCAGAGCCATCTTTGTGTAAAGACCTCAACATTGTTCCTCGCAAGGCTCCAAGATTATTTGTCTATTCATACATAGCAAGTGATAAGGGATCATTGGTGGAGTACAATGGTGATTTGGTGACTAAGAGCTTGAAAACATTTTGCCAAGAACACTTGCCAAGATTCTCCAAACGGGTTAATTTGGATGATTCGGATTTTACTCACAAAACAGATGGAAAATCAAAATTGCCCAATGTGCTTCTCCTTTCGACGAAGAAGGACACACCTGTTATATGGCGTGCCCTCAGTGGTTTATATCATAAAAGATTCAATTTTTATGATGCAAAGGTATGTTTATGAGTTTGACATCAATTTGCGGAGACAGCATTTGCCTTTTGAACATTCAATTTCTACTGAGTGTTAATATTGTCAATCTATGTTAGTTTAGGTCGATGGTGTTTCTGATTCAGTGGTGAAGAAGCTAGGAGTCGATGCGCTTCCTGCAATTGTTGGTTGGCTTTCAAATGGGGAAAGGCATGTGCTGAAAACAGGCATATCAGTTAAGGATATGCAATCTGCAGTTCAAGATCTCAGTAAATTACTTGAAGGCTTCGAGAAAAAGAACAAAAAATCAGGTTCAAGTCAAGCCACGAAATCCGAGCCAGTGGAGAAAATACCTTTACTGACAGTGGCCAATTTTAATTCTTTATGCGGGGATGGCACCCCTGTTTGCATTATCGGTGTCTTCAGATCATCTAGCGCAAGGGAAAAGCTAGAATCAGTGCTACTCACCGTGAGTATTAGTTTCTGCATAAACATATTTTTTGGGTTTCATTGGTTACGTGTGGTGTTGGGATTCCTATTGAATTCTGTTTTAGTGCCTTGTGTTATTCACGACTTGCATTTTACTACCCTGAACTGTGAAGTATACCAATTTACTACCCTCAAATTTTATGTCTGTTAACTACCTTCAACTTTTGAGTGCGCTGGTTTGCTACTTGTACTTTGAATTTTGTTGCATTGTCTGTTAAGTTACATAGAATTCGTTAAATATAGGATTAAGAGAATACGAAATGCCAAAATTTTGTTGCTCGACCATCTTGTGTAAAAGCGTAATTTTGGCATGTCATATTCCTGAAATTCTAAAAGTAACGGATTTTATACAACTTAATAGACTGTGGAACAAGTTCTGAGTATAGGGTAGTAAACTGACATATTTAAAAGTTAAGGTAGCAAATCGACATACTTCAAAGTTCATGGTAGTAAAACATAATTACCCCACTTCATATGGCACGTGAACACTCGATAAAATCACAGGCAC
Source organism: Erodium texanum (assembly GCA_036897725.1). Lineage (NCBI taxonomy): Eukaryota > Viridiplantae > Streptophyta > Magnoliopsida > Geraniales > Geraniaceae > Erodium > Erodium texanum. The sequence goes on along the minus strand of JAYMSW010001087.1, from coordinate 1,514 downwards.
ATAATTGAATTCTTAACAAACATTCTTATTTGCTGCATGTTCGTTTCAGGTCTCACAAAAGTCACTAACAAGGCGTCAAAGTAGCGCCTTCGGCTCCAGAGAGTCTGTTCAGTACGCTCTCTTGGACGCCTCCAAGCAGCCTAACTTCTTGAACGCATTTGACAAATCGGGATTCAAATCATCAGACAAGTTCCTACTGGCCTATAAACCCCGAAGGGCTAAATTTGCAGCCTTGACAAGTCAACTCAACGCTGAATCAGTTGAGAAGTTCATCGGCGCTGTGATCAGCGGAGACTTGCAGTTCTCAGAAACGCGGCAAAAACCCGTGCTCAAGTGAAGCCTGCTTTGAATGAAACTTGCAGTTTCAGAAGTTTTGTATAGTGTCCTTTGTTACTATGTATTCTGAGATGTATCAATCATATGTGTAACATGATATTTTTTCGGTGTTATGATATGAAGTTGATTTATCTCTTTGTTGATTCTGGTTCAGTATGTGTTTATGAGTTCAAAATGAAATTGTGTTGGAATCTGTAGTTTTATGTTAGATAGGTTGTGTGTGCCAGCTTGTCTGGTTTTTGGTGGTGCCTCTGCTGGTCGGTGTACCAGCAGGTGGTCGACAGTTGTGCTAGCTCTGTCTAGTTGTCGTGCCCGCCTGTGGCGGGGAATGGTGATGTGTGCTCCCGGGGGTGAATCATGGATTCACCACTTGTGTAATGTATTGCACTGATTGATGTTTTATGTCCAAAAAAAAAAATTGTGTTGGAATCACAATTTGGATGCTTTAGGATATGGTTCTTGAGAATCTTGTGAGTCTTGAGTTAATGTTGGAGCCTTGTTAACCACTGAAATGGGGGACAAGATGGATATTTTCATATGACCCTTTTTCATATTTCATATCTTCCACATGAATTTGCTTGTTCTTTTCTCTTTTTTTTGCTGGAAATTCTAAACTACAAAAACAAATATTTATTTTTTGTATATATATTTTTTCTTCAATCCGGTAAGAAACAGAATTTATAACTGTATATTTATAAACTTATCGTCCACGGATTAATCTAATATGTTGTTAATGTCCGAATATATATAATATCAATTAAAGAGCCCATTCATTTTTTTCAAAGGAAAAATATATAAAGCATTGGTGAACAAACTCAACTTTTTGAAAAGTAACGGTGTTTTAAGGTCGTCAGTAAAAATCAACGGTGAACCAATTTTTCATCTGCAAACTGACTAACACTGTTAGTTTTTTTAATGAAATGATCATTCTACCCCCTCTCCCTCGATTTAAGGGTAGTGTTTTAGGGTTTGTTTTGGGAGAGACGATAATTTTAGGGTTCATATTTGAGGAGAGGATAGTCCAGGGTTCGTTATCTAGGGTTTGAATAATTTAGGGTTTACTTTCGGAGAGGGGTATTTTCGGCCTTTCCAAAAAAAATTGTCTAAAAACTGTTAAATTTAACGGACTGCAAACGGAAAAATTCTTCACCGATACATTTTGCTGACATCCAAAAATG